>ML663009.1:45072282-45094665 GCA_007570785.1 Antilocapra americana | reverse complement strand
AACTCCAACTTATTTTCCAGGTTTTGGATCATTTTCACTATCATTATTCGGAATTCTTTGTCAGGTAGACTTCCTATCTCTTCGTCTTTTGTTTGGTCTAGGGGGTATTTATCCTGTTCCTTTACTTGCTGGGTATTTCTCTGCCTTTTCATATTGTTTATCTTGCTGTGTTGTCCCTTTATTTTGGGGGTTCCTCTCTGTGGGAGGGGTTGGATGTGTGGTTTGTCGAAGTTTCCTGGATGGGAAGGCTTGTGTGGTTTTCTGGTGGGTGGGTTTAGGTTTCCTCACTGTTACTAGCAAGAGATAAGAATGGGGAGAAAGCAGTCAAGTCAATGATCTCACTCCCAGGTAGCAATGGGTACTGGAGCTTGGATCCTAAAAGGTACAAAGTTGATACCAAGTACTAATGAGCAAAGATTAAAAATCTAGAGTAAAGACTGGATTCTCAAAAATACTTAAAAAAAAGAAAGAAAGAAAGAAAGAAAGCTAAAGGAGAAAAAAGAAAAAAAATTTTAAACAATCAATTAAAAAAAATAAAATAAAAACAGGGGGAAAAAGTGGAGATATAAAAGGTAAGAGAAGAAATAGGATGGAGAATACAATAAGGGAGAAAGAGGAGATTTTAAAAAAAAGGGAAAATAAAAATAAAGGAAAAGAAAGAAAAAAGAAAAAAAATAGCAAGGTCATAGGGGACTTAAAAATTCTAAATATATATATATATATATAAGTTTTAAAAATTTAAAAGATGTTCCTAGTACAGTTATAATTAAGGCTTTCTCTGGTGCTGATGAGTACAGCGAAGGGTCTGTAGATTTTCAGATGATTCCTTGGTCCGGCTTCTCCTTCTCACAGTCTATAGACTCCTTTCTATGCAGTCTGCGCCACCTGCAGTGATTTAATCTGCTACTCCTGTCAGTTCCAAAGCTGTTCGCTCCACTCGCCTCAGCGTCCTCTGTTTGCTGGTCTTTTAAGTGTCTATTCAGCGCTTTGGGGTTTGTCCCGCTCCTGGTGAGAGGTCTTCCCCCGCCCCCTCTGCTCAGGCTCTCTGTCGTCCGCCCAGCACAGCTGGGGAGTGCAGCTTCTCCCCTCCCTCAGCCCAGCCGCTCGGTTTTCTCCGCGTGCAGCTGAGCACGCCTTCTAAGGTGTGTACAGCACCGATCCGTCCAGAATCCCCAAAAGTCTTGGTTAGCCTCACCGGGGCTGGGTTATGCCCACTGTTCTCCGGCGGGGGCTGGGCCGGTCCGCAGCCCACAGCTGCCCAGCTCCACCGGGCCGGCTGCCTCTCTGTTGACTCCGCACCGCCCTTTGTTCTGTGCACGGGTGGGGGGGGCTTTTCCTGGGAGGTTAGGTCCCTCGGGCTGCTCCGTTCCCTGAGCGCCGGCCCGCCCCTCCCTGAGCAGGAGCAGTCCACTTCGGCTAGTGGGGAGTGGGGCGCCCGTGCTGCCGCTCGGCTGTGCCTTGTAGCCAGAGACATACCTTGCAGGTCTTAGTTATTAATCTGCTTTTACTCCCAGCTATATTGCTCTCCAAGATTCACCGCAGATCTGCCAGAGGGAATGCTCCCTAGTATTCGGAAACCTTTCTCCTCTTTCTTTTTTTTTTTTTCCTCTTTATTCCAGACTCCCCTTCCAGGACGGAACCCGTCCCCAGCTCTTTGTCTCTCCCTTTACTTTTTTTTTTTTCTTTTCTCTTTTGTCCTACCTCCTCACGTCGGCAATGGGTCGCCCCTCCAGATGCCCGATGTCCTCTGCCAGCATTCAGTTCCTGTTTTTTGGAGTTTGCTCAGCCTTTTAAAGTTCTTTTGGTATATTCTCCTTCTTTTGGGGAGGGAGTGTTCTCCCCGACCTATTCCTCCACCATCTTAGTTCCCTCTCCCAAATTCAGATTTAAATTAAAGAAAGTAGGGAAAGCCACTAGACTATTCAGGTATGATCTAAATCAAACTCCTTACAGTTAAACAGGGAAGTGACAAATAGATTCAGGGATTAGGTCTGATAGACAGAGTGCCTGAAGAACTATGGACAGAGGTTTGTGACATTGTATAGGAGGCAGTGAGCAAGGCCATCCTCATGAAAAAGAAATGCAAAAGGCAAAATGGTTGTCTGAGGGGGCCTTACAAAGGGCTGAGGAAACAAGAGATGCTAAAGGCAAAGGAAAAAACAAACGATATACCCATTTGAATGCTGAGTTTCAAAGAATAGCACAGAGACATAAGAAAGCCTTCCTCAGTGATCAGTGCAAAGAACAGAGGGAAACAACAGAATGAGAAAGACTAGAGATCTCTTCAAGAAAATTGGAGATACCAAGGGAACATTTCATGCAAAGATGGGCATAATGAAGAACAGAAACAATATGTACCTAACAGAAGCAGAAGATATTACGAAGAGGTAGCAAGAATACACAGAAGAACTATACGAAAAGAATACACAGAAAAACTATCCGTATCTTCATGACACGGATAACCACAATGGTATGATCACTCACCTAGAGTCAGACATCCTGGAATGCAAAGTCAAATGGGCCTTAAGAAGTATCTCTACTTAACAAAGCTAGTGGAGGTGATGGCTTTCCAGTTGAGCTATTTCAAATCTGAAAAGATGATGCTGTGAAAGTGATGCACTCAATATACCGACAAATTTGGAAAACTCAGCAGTGGCCATAGGACTGGAAAAGGTTAGTTTTCATTCCAATCCCAAAGAAAGGCAATGACAAAGAATGTTCAAACTACCACACAATCTCACACACTACCAAAGTAATTCTCACAACTCTCCAAACCAGGCTTCAACAATATGTAAACCATGAACTTCCAGATGTTCAAGTTGGATTTACAAAGGACAGAGGAGCCAGAGTTCAAATTGTCAACATCTGCAGGTTATGGAAAAAGCAAGAGAGTTCCAGAAAACATCTACGTCTACTTTATTGAATATGTCGAAGCCTTTGACTGTGTGGATCACAACAAACTGGAAAATTCTTCAAGAGATGAAAATACCAGACCACCTTACCTGCCTCCTGAGAAATCTATATGAAGGTCAAGAAGCAAAAATTAGAACTGGACATGGGATAACAGATTGGTTCCGAATCGGGAAAGGTGTACATCAAGACTGCATATTGCCACAGCACTTATTTAACTTATATACAGAGTATATCATGTGAAATTCCAGGCTGGATGAAGCACAAGCACAAATCTACATTTCCAGGAGAAATATCAATAACCTCAGATGCTCAGATGACACCACCCTTATGGCAGAAAGCAAAGAAGAACTAAAGAGCCTCTTGATGAAAGTGAAAGTGGAGAGTTAAAAAGTTGGCCTAAATCTCAACATTCAGAAAATTAACATCATGGTATCCGGTCCCATCAGTTCATGACAAATAGATGGGAAACTGGAAACAGTGACAGACTTTATTTTTTTTGGTCTCCAAAATCACTGCAGTATGTGTCTGCAGTCTTACTCCTTGGAATAAAATCTATGACCAACCTAGACAACATATTAAAAAGCAGAGATATTACTTTGCCAAAAAAGGTCCAGCTAGTCAAGGCTATGGTTTTTCCAGTAGTCATGTATGGATGTGAGAGTTGGACTGTAAAGAAAGCTGAGCACTGAAGACTTGATGCTTTTGAACTGTGGTGTTGAAGAAGACTCTTGAGAGTCTCTTGGATGGCAAGGAGATCAAACCAGTCAATTCCAAAATAAATCCTTCCTGACTGTTCATTGGAAGGACTGATGCTGAAACTGAACCACCAATACATTGGCCACCTGATGCGAAGAACTGACTCATTGGAAAAGACCCTGATGGTGGGAAAGATTGAAGGCAGGAGAAGAGGATGACACAGGTTGAGATGGTTGGATGGCATCACTGACTCGATGGACATGAGTTTGAGCAAGCTTCGAGTCTGGTGACGGACAGGGAAGCCAAATGGGAAGCATGATGGTAGCAAAGAGTCTGACACACTGAGTGACTGAACTGAAAGCATTTTAAAACATCATTCTGGTTTAAGAATTCTGAAAAAATAATAATTGTAGAGCTGTTTACCTTATGTATTGAGTATAGCTATCTATCATCATTTAGTCTCCTAGTGATTAACATATAGACTATTCTAAATATCTCTTATGAACACTGCTGAAAATTCTCATCTGTCTCTATATGTTTATTTTTGCAAAAAAAGTCCACAAAGCACAAATTATACTTACATGCCTATTATATTGCATTCAAGAAATGGTTTCCCAGTTTTAAGCCAGATTGTATCTATTGTCCTTTGTGTAACAATGTCAACTTCCCTGTTTATTTTGATGCTGAGATTTCATAACTAAGTGGACAATATATTCAGTAACTCTGGAAAGAAAGATAATTATCTGACACAATTCACATAACCAAATATCTGTATGCGATACAGTACTAAAACAGTAAGCACTGGAAGAATTGAAAGAATATACAAGCTTAAAAGAACCAATATTGATGGATTGTGGAAGGTGTCAGTGGTGGTAGCACAAATTGTAAATTTCTCCAAAAGTAGAAAAAGGAACCAAAATTCCATGGAGAGCATAAACAACAAAAGTAAGGGAAAAGATATCAAAATTCAAGCAGATTCTCAGCTATAAGACCTGAAAGTTATTAGCATCTGTATGTGTAAAAAACAGGAAATTAAACAAGCAGCTTGATGGACCTGAAATGGAAGAAACCGAAAATAGCAACATGTATTCACTGAAAAGCATCCCTGGTCAACTTGAGAAAGACAACTGGAAAGGGAGGAATTTCCCCCACTCCAACAGCAGATGAGTACAGGGGAACCCAAAATAAGGCCATATGATGAAAAGAGGTCTGCTAGCTTTTATGAAACTTAAAAACTGACTTTGTCACCTCCTTTCCAGAATAGGGCTTAACACTGAGGAAAACCTACAGAGAGTGGATTCAAAATTTAGTAAGTTAAGGATCACGGAGATAAAAGAAAGAGAATGTCCACAGAAAAGGAGAAAGACAGAAGTGAAACAGGGCTCAGATTTTCACAAAGTAGTCATATTCTGAATAAGAGAAGAGAGAGAGAGTGTGTGTGTGTTCTGGTATATACTGTAGTAGCCTGATATGTGGGGGGTTTCCATCTGGCTCAGTGGTAAAGAATCCACCTGCCAAAGCAGGAGATGAGGGTTCAATCCCTGCATCAGAAAAGGGAGGGTTCAATCCCTGCATCTCTCTTCCCTGGAGAAGGAAATGGCAACCCACTCCAGTATTCTTGTACAAGAAATCCTATGGACACAGACACCTGAATGGCACAGTTGATGGGGTCACAAAAGAGTCAAACACAACTTAGTGCCTAAACAACAAATATAATAATAATCAGTAAACTACAGAGGTTGTGGAAACTGTACTGATACAACACCCTGCAGGTAAAGAACCAGATGGAGGCTTAAGGATATAGTAGACTGAAATTTTATTTATTTATTTTTTGAAGGCATGTTTGTTGTCCCTTATTTATTTTTTTAATCTATATATTTATTTTTCCTTTACATTATCGTATTGGTTTTACCATACATTGACATGAATCCGCCATGGGTATACATATGTTCTTCTTCCAGAACCCCCCTCCCACCTCCCTCCAGAAAATGGAGAAGTTAAAGCACGCTGTCTATGAGTGCATGCCTGGATCTAATATGCACAGACACACATGCACACAGACATATGCACGCACATGAAATTGATTATTATACAAGTCAGGATACTGTCTATGTGTGGGGATGAAAAAGGTAAAATCTAGAGTGGGCCACAGGAAGGGAGCTTCTAGAGAGAGTGACAAAGTTTTATTTCTTGACTAATCACTTTCACCATACATTCACTTCATGTGGTTTTGTGTTTTTTATTTTATCTTATAATAAATGGTTTTAAAAGGGGGCTAATTCTTCCAGTGCTGTGCTGCGCTTATCCACACAGTCTTGTCTGAATCTTTGTGACACCATGGACTGTAGACCTCCAGACTCCTCTGTCCATGGAGATTCTCCAGGCAGGAATACTGGAGTGTGCTGCCATGCCCTCCTCCAGGAGATCTTCCCAACCCAAGGATCAAACCCAGGTCTTCTGAATTGTAGGTGGATTCTTTACAATCTGAGCCACCAAGGAAGCACAAGAATACTTGAATGGGTAGCTTATCCCTTTTCCAGGGGATCTTTCTGACCCAGGAATTGAACCGGGGTCTCCTGAATTGCAAGCGGATTTTTTACCAACTGAACTACCAGGGAAGCCCATTTCTTCAAACCATATGACTAATTTACCTAAAGATCTGGAAAACATGAAGAAAAATGAATATCGACCTTTTAATACTTTTAATATGGAATGCAGTCATTGACTTAAACCATTTAGCCTTACAAGATGCCAAAATTATTAACTGAATTGTAAAATCTTCCACCAAAGATGACATTTTATCCAATCTTGCCAAATAGTGATCTAACTAAATCTCATTAAATTAATTATATTTTGCTGAATTGAATGAATGAATTATTATTTGGGCTTCCCAGGTGGCTCAGAGGTTAAGAATCTGCCTGACAATGCAGGAGGCTTTGGAGACACTGTTTTGATGCCTGGGTTGGGAAGATTCCCTAGAGGAGGAAACGGTAACCCACCCAAGTATTATTGCTTGGAGAATCTCATAGATAGAGGAGCCTGGAAGATTATTACTGTTCATAGCATCACAAAGAGTTGGACATGACTGAGCACACACACATGCATCATATATTTAAGGCAAAGATTCAAGAGCTTGACAAAACTGCCTTAAATAACATTATCTAACTCTGTTTTTTGAAGTGAAAAACACAAAGATATGACAGGAATTAACATCACAGTGTATATAAAACTTGATACCACACAAAAAGACCCTATTATGAGAATTCTCACAAAGATCATCCAATAAATGTCTTCTTAACCTATACTTCTTCAACTCTGTTTATCTAAAGTAGACCAGGCTGATATGGTTGTCATCCTTGAAGCCTGCAGAGAATATTTCCATCTTGGTGGTGATTTATTTTAAGGGATTATATTTTGAGGAATTAATTATAATTATATTAAGGGTTCAGTTCAGTTCAGTCACTCAGTTGTGTCCAACTCTTCGTGACCCCATGTACCGCAGCACTCCAGGCCTCCCTATCCATCACCAACTCCCGGAGTTTACTCAAACCCGTGTCTATCGAGTCGGTGATGCCATCCAATCATCTCATCCTCTATTGTCCCCTTCTCCTCCTGCCTCCAATCTTTTCCCAGCATCAGGATCTTTTCCGATGAGTCAGCTCTTCGCATGAGGTGGCCAAAGTTTTGGAGTTTCAGCTTCAACATCAGTCCTTCCAATTAGTATTAAGGACTGAGTTCCTTTAGTATGGACTGGTTAGCTTTTCTTGCAGTTCAAGGGACTCTCAAGAGTCTTTTTCAACACCACAGTTCAAAAGCATCACTTCTTCAGCTCTCATCTCCAACTCGCACATCCATATATCACTACTGGAAAAACCATAGCCTTGACTAGATAGATTTTTGTTAGCAAAGTAATATCTCTGCTTTTTAATATCCTGTCTAGGTTGGTCATAACTTTCCTTCCAAGGAGTAAATGTCTTTTTATTTCATGGCTGCAGTTACCATCTGCAGTGATTTTGGAGCCCCCCAAAATAAAGTCTGCCACTGTTTTGACTGTTTCTCCATCTATTTGCCATGAAGTGATGGGACCAGATGCCATGATCTTTGTTTTCTGAATGTTGAGCTTTAAGCAAACTCTTTCACTCTTCTCTTTCACTTTCATCAAGAGGCCCTTTAGTTCTTCTTCACTTTCTGCCATAAGGGTGGTGTCATTTGCATATCTGAGGTTATTGATATTTCTTTTGGCAATCTTGATTCTAGCTTGTGCTTTATCCAGCCCAGCACTTCTCATGATGTATTTAAAAAATTATCTTAATTTCATTAAGAAGAATTAATGTGTTTGCTTCTTTTTCATTCCCCCACTCATCACCATCTTCATTCCCACCTGCAAAAGACCCAGTAGCAGGCGATCATGCAAACTGAAGCTTAAAGTTGTGTTTTGTAGGACTGGGGAAGGAAAGATGGGCAATCAAGTAAAATGATCAGAACAGCCAGGTCACTGTGAGAGCACTGAGATTGTTAGCCTCAGAGAGAGCCTAACTACAATCCCAGGTTAAAAGCTATGGTCCCTGATTAGGGATCTACTGAAGCCTTGATGGAGATAAGGAAGCATATTAGCAAGGAGAGTCCTTCTTGAGGAAAAATTAACTTGTGGAATCTTGCAAGTTTCTCCAGTGGTCTCAGTCTGCAAAACAGTACGAAGCAATTTTCACAATTTTGAGCTCTCCACAATCTAGGACTTTATTTTATTATGAAGATTTTATCTTATTTAGTCTATATTTTTTTTTCTAAATTTCTATTCAGTATGCCCTGCTACACTTCCTATTCTTGGATACCATAAATTCATCCTTGCTTTATAGCTTTGACTTTTAAATAGCTTGCCACCACCTAGTTATTGCTTATTTATGTTGTGATTACTTCGCTCTGCTTCTTTTAAGTCATTCTCATTATTGCCTTAATTGTGATAGTTGTGCTTCTGTGAATCACTATCTACCAAGGTCCCCACTGGTAGTAAAGTACTGGATCTCAGGGATAATTATTGCTTGGCGTTTATATTATTATTATTATTCACTTATATATGCTCTTTATTTATCTGAAACTTTAACCGGCATTTTTCCTGGTCATTTTTGCTAAATATAGTATAATATAATATATATATAAAACAAAGCATTGCATAAAGAAATGCAAGAGGAGATTTCATGCATTATCTTACTTTATTTCTTAATTTTCAGATATGGAAACAGAGTCCAACAAAGTTTGACTGAATTGCCCAAAGGCTCTTGTCTGTAGCAGAGCCAATATTAACTAACAGTTTTCTTGACTTGGCCAGCACAAATTAATTTTGAAAAAAGGCAAAATATAAATGCATCAACAAAATTTTAAAAATATGACTCATCAAGAGTAAAAGCTGTACAATTGTATGTGCTGCTTGCTGAATAAGACTTATTAAAACACATCCTCTGAGGTCAGTTGTTACCTAAAATTTGTTGATAAGCTTGATAGATGAGTTCACCCAGATACAGATTCATACCTATAACAAGTCTCCAGATGGGATGGGGCAGTATGGAGAATTGCTCACTTTAAGGATAGCAAGACAAAATTACTTCTGTTTTGCCACACACTCTGTTCTGTGTTCATCTCTTTATGGTTGCCTTCCTGCTAAAGAGATCTTAATGCTTGACTGCTGCTATTAAGTCGCTTCAGTCGTGTCCAGCTCTGTGCGACCCCATAGACGGCAGCCCACCAGGCTCCTCTGTCCGTGGGATTTTCCAGGCAAGTACTGGAGTGGGTTGCCATTGCCTTCTCCTAATACTTGGTTAATCTAGATTTTCTCCAGTTTTCAAATCTTAGATTGTAAATGAGTTTATTGACGTTTTCAATATGCTATTCAAATATGCTTGCTACCTGCTTTGCTTGTTAACTTTGTGAGGAATTTTCTTTCCTTCTTCATGAAATTTTCTACAGTGCTTTCCTAGCAGGCAGGCATGTATTTAAAAATAAAAATTACTGAAAGGGCAAATTTCTCAATGAGGCTCAAGTTTCAAGCAATTTCTCACTGGACAAAAATATGATGCCATCGTCACTTGAAGTATAACACTTAAAAAGGGAACCCTCTTACACTGTTGGTGGGAATGCAAACTAGTACATCCACTATGGAGAACAATGTGGAGATTCCTTAAAACTGGAAATAGAACTGCCATATGACCCAGCAATCCCACTGCTAGGCATACACACCGAGGAAACCAGAATTGAAAGAGACACGTGTACCCCAATGTTCATCGAGACACTGTTTACCATAGCCCGGACATGGAAACAACCTAGATGTCCATCAACAGATGAATGGATAAGAAAGCTGTGGTACATATACAGAATGGAATATTACTCAGCCATTAAAAAGAATACATTTGAATCAGTTCTACTGAGGTGGACGAAACTGGAACCTATTATACAGAATGAAGTAAGCCAGAAGGAAAACAACAATACAGTATACTAATGCATATATATGGAATTTATAAAGATGGTAATGATAACCCTGTGTGCGAGACAGCAAAGGAGATGCAGATGTATAGAATAGTCTTTTGGACTCTATGGGAGAGGGTAAGAGCGGAATGATATGGGAGAATGGCATTGAAACATGTAAATTATCATATGTGAAATTAATCGCCAGCCCAGGTTTGATGCATGATACAGGGTGCTCAGGGCTGGTGCACCAGGATGACCCAGAGGGAGGGAGGTGGGAGGGGGGTTCTGGAACGGGACTGCATGTATACTCATGGTGGATTCATGTCAATGTATGGCAAAACCAACATGATAATGCAAAGAGAAATAAATACGTAAATAAAAGAGATAAATAAATAAAAATTTTTACTTGATTGAAACAGCTAAAGGAAAATGTTTGATTAATTATTTCATTTAGCAGGCAAAATAATATTCTAAATGCCAGTTTTTAACTTTGGATATTAGATAAATTATATGTTATCTCTGCAAAAGTAAAATAGGTGCAGTTCACAAATTATATAATTATAGATAAAATATCTGACTCACTTGTATCATTTTGGTGTGCTGAAAGCTAAGACACTAACTAGGTAATTAGGATTGTCATTTATCTATCATGCAACTTTTGCAAGTTCTATGAATCTGCAAGAGATTTAGGATATAATTTATGACCTACAGGTATTTACAATCTAATTAGAAAAATCACATAACTGAAATAATTAGAGAAACTAAAGAGTAAGGTGACAGATTCAATCTGGTTTTGTGGAGTGGAATAGTTTAAAGTAGGAAAGAAAGATGTGAGCTGTGTCCTGATGTAGGATGGGATTTAGATAATTAGGCATGCCAAAAAAAGAAGATTCTATAGGAAAAAAATAATAATAATAACAAGAAGGGTAAATAAGTTGTTGTATGTTAGAAATAGTGATATGCCCTACCCAACTGAAGCTATATTCAATAAAACAGTGAAGAATTGTTAATGCACTTGAAAGCATGCTGACAACTTAGAGAATTCCAGGCATCTTTGTATCCCCTGGCACCAAGCTGCTCAGTAAATCCTCATTGAGTTAAATGATCTAAGAGATACATTAGTCCTTCTCATTCATTTACAAAAAATGAAACTGAAGATCAGAGAGACCAGGATATTTGAACAAGATGTCACTGGTAGTGGACTACACACACTCACCACTACCTCTTCGCTCCACAACAGAAAGTTCCAGATGGCAGAAGTCATGTTTAAGTTCACCCACCCCTAATCCACCAGATGCTTCTAAAGTTTATGTTGAAGACAATATATAGGCAGGAAAAGTCAAATCTCTTTGGAAGGTCTTGTTCAGATGGAAGGGATCCTCTTCAAATGAGATGTGACTCTGAGTTAATTTTCCACATGATCTACAGTACAAAGAGGCTGAGACTAGTAAAACTGAGGATTCAAGATTCACTATCATCTTTTCTTACAAGGAAAAAAGAAAAAACACTTCCACTAAACTCATGTATGTTAAGTGATGGAATGACAGGGTGAAAGTCATCCAGACAGAAATTTGGAGAGGAGTCATTCATTGCAAACCTTTATTTATATGTCTTCTCAACAAAATTTAAATGTATCAGTGCAAATTGGAAAATGCCCTTCAATCATCTGCTAATTGTTCCATATTCCTCCAGACATCAAGCTTTTCAAAACTCTAGCTTAAAGTGACAAAGGCAGTAGTTCCCAGATTTCCTGATATTTCCACTATGAGTATCAGGCTGATGAACTGAATTTCTCAATTTATAGTCACATTTTTTTCATAATGTAGGATGTGTCCATTTCTCTCAACATAAATATCATGTTCCTACTTCTATTACAAATTAATAGCTTCTTTAAGTTAACTAACTTTTTGTTGTACTATTATTTTGTTTGTGGCTTTCTCTATTTCAGCTTTACTAAAATTAATGAATTAATACTGAAACTAATGAAACTATAATGCACTGAAACTTGACAACATCTGCATACAATCTCTTGCTAAATGGTCCTTTCTGTGTTTAGTTTTGTTTTTTTTATTCTGATTTGCTCTATCCACAGTGTGAGAACCAGAAGGTACTACTCAGAGCTATTTGTTGAATGAATAATTGAGTGCTATCTTCTTAAAAAGAAAAGAAAAAGGAATGGTTAAAACAGGAAAGAAACTGTAACATCAAAAAAATAATTGAAATATTTCATGCAATAGGTAACAAGAGAACTAATTTGCTACATACATTAAACACTTGCATGTCTACTGTTTCTTATAGACATTCTAATATCCCTATCATCCAGGGAAAGCAGGCACTTCACTGGACAAATGAATTTATTGACTGACCTTAAGTTACATATTCAATAAATAGAAGTATTCAGATTCCTGACTCTGAGTTTATTGTCCTACCTTCTATAAAATGCTACACTCTGAATTATTTCGGGTTCCACAGACATCATAGTAATAATTTGTCCAGTTATTCAGTATTTTGCCTTTAGAAGAACTAATTGATATGAAAGCTAGCAGCTTCTGGATTGTGACCTGCTGGAGGAGAGAGTCACTGGAGTTCTGAACACTTTTTAATAAAAAGTGCAAACAAGATTTAGTAAGAAGGGCCATGAGTCAAAAACATTAGAAAAATATTTCCACAATTATTTTGGTTCATTTATTTTTCCCTATAAGAAATGCCAGCCTTTGTTTATTTAAAGACATGCAACTTTCCATTTATTAATATCCTGTTTAGTCAGACCACATAATGCAGGCATGCAATGTTAGATAACACATCTGCAGAGCAGACTTGCTTTCCATGACTGGTGTTGTTCCACAGAGATATGTCATAAGCAATATAGCTGCTGGAAACTCAAATAGCAGTGTAAATAAGATATATCCATGGAAAATTTTGAAAGACCTTAAAATAATCCTCCTGTATTTTTAGTTTCCTAAGCTTATAATCAAGGCATCATATTTGTCTTACTATTACAGAGCTGTACATCCTCTACCAAAATGGTTTGCATGGAGACAGATGCTCTTCCCTGAGACAATATCAAGAAAATAATGAATTGGAAGTGACAAGTGCCTTCAGCCAAAAGTCTAAAGAGAATTGTCATCTTGAAATTATATGTAGCAGAAGGAGCCAAAGAAAAAAATGAAATGGCAAAAGTTTCAATGTTAATCCACAAATTAATCTCAGAGGTGTGTTAGGGCAGGTTAATTGAACCAACAATGGTCTTGCTTTCATTTTGAATCAAAGCATGTTCAAAAAAGAGGGAGGAGGCCAAAATATCCTCAACTAGATTATGAGTAATAGGACAGCTGAATCAGCAGCATAATCAAGAAGTATTTGAAAAAGTGACGTGTATTTGTTGGGCAAAATACATAAATGTGGCTCCATTACTTGAGTTTACAAATTAGGACTGACAGCACTTATCTGGGAAAAGGGAACCATCAAAAGCAAAGTATTTATTGAGGGACATTAAGCTACAGCAGTTTAAACAGTCTGTGCATAAATAAAATTCCTTCTTGCCTTCCAGAAACTTAGATTCTAAGAAATATGATAATAACAATATTAGAAACAACAACAACCTCTATCATTATGGATGCGATTTCTTGAGCTAACTAATATGCCAGGGTCTCATTTGATGACTCAGTGGTAAAATAATCTGCCTGCGATGCAAGAAATGCAGGGAACATGAGTTCAATCTCTGGACCTGGAAGATAACTTGGAAGAGGAAATGACAAACTACTCCAGTATTCTTGCCTGGAAAATTTCATGGACAGAGGAGCCTGATGGGCGCCGTCCAAGTTTGACAAAAATTCAAACACGACTAAGTGACTGAGCATGAAAATAATATGCCAAGTACGTTACAGGCATTATCTCTCCCAATCTTCACAATCTAAAATGTTACTATTGTCTCCATTTTAATGTTGGAGAACTCGAAGCTTAGAGATAATAACCTGCCCCAGTTCCATAACTAGTAATAGGTGAGTGGATTAACAAAAATAACACTCCAAAGCCTGTGGGCTCTTCCTCTGTATTACTGTGTCCTAAATTAGCCACATGTAAAATACTTCCCTGGTGGCTCAGATGGTAAAGAACCTACCTGCCAATGCAGGAGACATAAGAAACATAGGTTTGATATCTGGAGGAGGGCATGGAAACCCAATCCAGTATTCTTGCCTGGAAAGTCCCATGGATAGTGGAGCCTAGTGGGTTACAGTACATAGCATCATAAAGAGTTGGACATGACTGAAGTAACGTAGCACAAATGCAGGCAGAATGAATGAAAAGAAGCGTATTATTAGTCCTAGATGGAATTGGACAGTGAAGACAAGATAATGACTATTCCACACACAAAAAAAGGATAACCAGGATATTTATTTTAAAAAGCACAGTGATTTCATAGTGAGGAGATAGCTAGCATACACATTCAACCTCAACTGTAAGTGCATAACTTGAAGTTTCAAGAAATGTAAAATGAAGATTTTGACTCTATCGTTTCTTAATGGCAGGTGCAATCACTGCAGAGAACTAAGATTCACTGGAAAAGGAAATAGCAAGCCACTACAGTATTCTTGCCTGGAGAATTCCATTGCCAGAGGAGTCTGGTGGGCTACAGTCCATGGGGTTGTGAAGAGTTGGACAGGATAGAGTGACTAACACACACACACACACACAAGTCTTAATACAGTCAGCTAGTGTTCGAAGCTACAAAGGGATGTTAAGACAATCCTATTAATAAAATTCTTATTAATGTCTTTTTATTTATAAATCTCCATAGGATTAGGCAATGAGAGAAACTCTAATTGTAAATTAAATGTAAGCATAATTTGTTACAAATGGACATGGGACAAATGACTGGTTGAAAACTGAGGAAGGAGTACAATAAGGCTGCATACTATTACCCTGATTATTTAACTTATATGAAGAGTATAACATGTGCAATGCTGTATTGGATGAATCAAGATTTGTGTACTTAATCACTGATGCTGGGAAAGACTGAAGGCAAAAGGAGAAGGGGACTGAAGAGGATGAAATGTTTAGATAGCATTACCAACTCAACGGACATGAATTTGAGCAAGCTCCAGGAGATAGTGGTGGCCAGAGAAGCCTGACATGCTAAAGTCCATGGGATAACAAAGCATCAGGCATGACTTAGTGACTGAACAGCAACAACAAATAATTTGTTCAGACATTCTCGAATGACAATACATGTGAGGTACACTATTAATTACAACAGTCAATAGCTATTTGAATAAATACAAAGCAATAGTGGGAATGCTTAAAGAGCCACAAATGGAAAAAATAAACAGTAGTTCATCAGTCAAACCTCCAAAATAAACTCTATTGGAACAGCATATGTAAAAATCAGATGTATCTTTATTAAGGAGAAAACGCAAATAAGTAATAACCCTCATATTTATTGTTCCATATACTTGCATGTGCCTGAGAAGTCACTCCAGTCATGTCTAACTCTCTGTAACCCTACGGACTGTAGTCCTCTGGGCTCCTTTGTCCATGGGATTCCCCAGGCAAGAATACTGGAGTGGGTTGCCATGCCCATCTCTAGGGGATCTTCCAGACCCAGGGGTCACACTCACACCTCTTATGTCTCTTGCTTTGGAAGGTGGGTTCTTGACAACTAGCTCCACCTGGGAATTAATACCTTTTCTTTGCAAGTTCTCTATCAGACTGTTAGAGTAGGTAAATCATCTCATTTAAGGCATGAAGAAAATGAGCTTTAGGGATACTAAGTGATTTTACAAAGATGAGATAGTCACTGATGGTTGGCATGGTATTTTTGCTGTTTTTTTTTTTTTTTTAATAAAAGGTAGTTGCCGTCAATGTGAAAGAGAAGGAGAAAGTAAAAGAAAACAGATATAACAGTTCTATTCTTAGTTTAATGAGACTATCTGTTGAAATTATGGAAATCTAAAAAGTAGGTCAAAAGAATCTGTTTTGCTGGGTAACTTCTGTTTTGAATCACGTATGTATCTGAGAGTCATATGAAGCTGCCATACTTGCTTCATCAGTGTTAAAAACATCATTTTGTACAACAGTCATTTGGCATTTCTGCAGACTCCTATATTTGTCTAATCCCTCATGCTGATGGTCACCATAGCACACAGAGAAAGAGTTTATCACCTTTTTTGACAAAATACATCCTTCTTTTCCATCTACCACTAGGGTGGAGTAGGAAATGTATCCATTCCTAGGATCCTAAACTGATGTAAAGCAGATTTCTTCTGCTTTTTGTGGGGAGGAGGCTGCAGTACAGGAAGAAAGAATTAAAATCCTCTCTATCTCTGACCCTACACTTGTATAAAATATAGATTGGTTGCACTGAGGAAGAGTAGAAGACTAGTCTGCTCTCTGGACTCTGGACTGAGTGAGAAATAGAGATTATTTGCATTTCAGGAAGAGCAAGAATGCTGAAAAAATTCTCTCCCTGGAGTTTACATGCAAATAGCCTACCCAAGACTAAGGCAAGAGCAGAACAACTAAGAAGCATCTCTGACCCCACAATGTGACTTCAACTGACTGTGAAATATTAGAAATGTATCTTGGGAAGAACGACAGGAGTGTTGCACAGGTATAAAGAATCTAATTAAATAGGAAGGTGGAATAAAAACACCGAGAGAAAACCTGTAGCATCCTAGATCTGACACTTAGCTCAAGACAGCTACAAGTCACTCCAGGAGATGTTTGAAAACTGTAATGTCTTTAATGTAAATAAAGCCACAACAAGGCAAATTCAGTTCCAAAAAAAACTGAATCAGTCCTTCAGTCTGGCAGGAAAAGAGGTATGTTCAGAAAAGACATTATTGACATCAATCTCTATTATTTTTACATGACATGTTCAGAATTCATTTAAAAAATTGGAATACATAAGACATAAGAAAAATACCTCTGTTATTAACAGATAAAGTAGTCATCAGAATTAGGCTAGAATTTCTAATTCGGAACTTGGGTCAGGAATTTGATCCAAATGTGATCAGACAGGTAAATACTTTAAGGTTGATATGTTAAAAGAGCTAAGGAAAATGTGAACAAGATGTGTGAATAGGTGGAACCTTCATCAGAGAGAAGCAAACACTAAAAAAGGAAATGCTAGAGATGAATCACACAGTATCAGAAATGACAAATGACTATGGTGGGATTATCATTAACAGCATACGGTACACATGAGATGGAGAAGGAAATGGCAACCCATTCTAGCATTCTTGTCTAGAAAATCCCATGGACAGAGGCCAAAAAAAAAAGATCATCACAGTTTATGGGATGACAAAGAGTCAGACAGGATTGGGTGCCTGAGAACACAAGCACACAAGAGAAGAAGGAATTAACAATCAGTAAAATAAATCAGCAAAGATTGTACATGCTTATAGCAAAAGAAAAAGATGAAAAGAAAAGTTCAAAACAGAATAGAGGATCTGAGATTTTAGAACATTATCATTCTAATATATCAGCATTTAATGTCCCAGAAAAATGTGACAAAATAGAACATCAAATATGGGACAAAATAAATATTTGAAGAGATAAAGTCCCATTGTTTGATAAATTTAAGAGACCAAAGATCTAAGTAGCTTAGATAAATTCATAGGAAGAATATAAACAAAATTTTAGGTGCATTATATTTAAATGTTCAAATCAAAATGAAGATACATATTTGATGGCAGCTGCGTCAGGAAGGTAAGCTGTGAGGAGAGACCACTCGTTCAAGGTAAGCAGCAGTGGCTGTGCTTTGCTGGAGCAGCGGTGAAGAGATATACCCCCACGTCCAAGGTAAGAGAAACCCAAGTAAGATGGCAGGTGTTGCAAGAGGACATCAGAGGGCAGACAAACTGAAACCATAATCACAGGAAACTAGCCAATCTGATCCCATGGACCACAGCCTTGTCTAACTCAGTGAAACTAAGCCATGCCGTATGGGGCCACCCAAGAAGGTCAGGTCATGGTGGAGAGATCTGGTAGGTTGTAGTCCACTGGAGAAGGGAATGGCAAACCACTTCAGTATTCTTGCCTTGAGAACCCCATGAACAGTATAAAAGGCCAAAAAGATAGGACACTGAAAGATGAGCTCACCAGGTCGGTAGGTGCTCAATATGATACAGGAGATCAGTGGAGAAATAACTCCAGAAAGAATAAAGGGATGGAGCCAAAGCAAAAACAATACCCAGTTGTGGATGTGACTGGTGATAGAAGTAAGGTCCAATGCTGTAAAGATCAATATTGCATAGGAACCTGAAATGATATGTCCATGAATCAAGGTAAATTGGAAGTGGTCAAACAGGAGATGACAAGAGTGAATGTTGACATTCTAGGAATCAGCGAGTTGAGAAGGACTAAAATGGGTGAATTTAACTCAGATGAACATTATATCTACTACTGCGGGCAGGAATTCAGTAGAAGAAATGGAGTTGCCATCATGGTCAACAAAAGAGTCTGAAATGCAGTACTTGGATGTAATCTCAAAAATGATAGAATGAACTCTGTTCATTTTCAAGGCAAATCATTCAATATCAGTATAATCTAAGCCTATGTCCCAACCAGTAACACTAAAGAAGCTGAAGTTGAACAGTTCTGTGAAGACCTACAAGACCTTTTAGAACTAACACCCAAAAAATATGTCCTTTTCATTATAGGGGACTGGAATGCAAAAGTAGGAAGTCAAGAAAAACCAGGAGTAAGGGCAAATTTGGTCTTAGAGTACAGAATGAAGCAGGGTAAAGGCTAATAGAGTTTTGCCAAGAGAATGCACTGGTCATAGCAAACACCCTCTTCCAACAACACCAGAGAAGACACTACACATGGACATCACCAGATGCTCAACACTGAAATCAGATTGATTATAGCCAAAGATGGAGAAGTGCTGTACAGTCAGCAAAAACAAGACCAGGAGCTGACAGTGGCTCAGATCATGAACTCCTTATAGCCAAATTCAGACTGAAATTGAAGGAAGTGGGGAAAACCACTAGACCATTAAGATATGACCTAAATCAAATCCCTTATGATTATACAGTGGAAGTGAGAAATAGATTTAAGGGACTAGATCTGATTGATAGAGTACCCAATGAACTATGGACAGAGGTTCGTGACATTGTACAAGAGACAGGGATTAAGACCATCCCCATGGAAAAGAAATGCAAAAAAGCAAAATGGCTGTCTGAAGGGCCTTACAAATAGCTGTGAAAATAAGAGAAGTGAAAAGGAAAGATATTCCCATCTGAATGCAGAGTTCCAAAGAAAAACAAGGAGAGATAAGAAAGCCTTCCTCAGCAATCAATGCAAAGAAATAGAGGAAAACAACAGAATGGGAACAACTAGAGATCTCTTCAAAAAAAAAATAGAGATATCAAGGGATCATTTTATGCAAAGATGGGCTCAATAAAGGACAGAAATGGTATGGACCTAACAGAAGCAGAAGATATTAAGAAGAGGTGGCAGGAATACACAGAAGAACTGTAGAAAAAAGATCTTCATGACCCAGATAATCACCATGGTGTGACCATTCACCTAGAGCCAGACATCTTGAAATGTGAAGTCAAGTGGGCCTTAGAAAGAATCACTGTGAACAAAGTCAGTGAAGGTGATGGAATTCCAGCTGAGCTATTTCAAATCCTGGAAGATGATACTGTGAAAGTGCTGCACTCAATATGCCAGCAAATTTGGAAAACTCAGCAATGGCCACAGGACTGGAAAAGGTCAGTTTTCATTCCAATCCCAAAGAAAGGCAATGCCAAGTAATACTCGAACTGCCACACAGTTGCACTCACCTCACACACTAGTAAAGAGATGCTCAAGATTCTCCAAGCCAGGCTTCAGCAATACATGAATCACGAACTTCCAGATGTTCAAGCTGGTTTTAGAAAAGGCAGAGGAACCAGAGATCACATTGCCAACATCTGCGGGATCATGAAAAAAGCAAGAGTTCCAGAAAAACATCTATTTCTGATTTATTGACTATGCCAAAGCCTTTAACTGTGTGGATCACAATAAACTGTGGAAAATTCTGAAAGAGATGGAAATACCAGACCATCTGACTAATCTCTTGAGAAATCTGTATGCAAGTGAGGGAGCAGCAGTTTGAACTGGCATGGAACAATAGATTGGTTTCAAATAGGAAAAGGAGTATACCAAGGCTGTATATTGTCACCCTGCTTATTTTGCTTATATGCAGAGTACATCATGAGAAACACTGGGCTGGAAGAAGCACCAGATGGAATCAACGTTGCCAGGAGAAATATCAATAACCTCAGATATGCAGATGATACCACCCTTATGGCAGAAGGTGAAGAGGAACTAAAAAGCCTCTTGATGAAAGTGAAAGAGAAGAGTGAAAAAGTTGGCTTGAACCTCAACATTCAGAAAACTAAGATCGTGGCATCTGGTCCCATCACTTCATGGTAATTAGATGGGAAAACAGTGTCAAACTTTATTTTTGGGAGCTCCAAAATCACTTTAGATGGTGATTGCAGCCATGAAATTAAAAGAGCCTTACCCCTTGCAAGGAAAGTTATGACCAACCTGGATAGCATATTGCAAAGTAGAGACATTATTTTGCCAACAAAGGTCTGTCTAGTCAAGCCTATTGTTTTTCGGAAGTCATGTATGGATGTGAGAGTTGGACAGTGAAGAAATCTGAGCACCAAAGAATTGATGCTTTTGAACTGTGGTGTTGGAGAAGATTCTTGAGAATTCCTTGGACTGCAAGGAGATCCAACAAATCCATCCTAAAGGAGATCCGTCCTGGATCTATCTATCAATGAAATGACTTTTTGATATACTGAAGTTTTAAAAACAAAAATAAGCTCTTAGAATTCTACCAGTAAATAAGTCCTTCAAAAATTAGAGTGGAATAGAAATATATTTAGAAATGCAAATTCAAAGCTAATTCATCTTTCATAAAACTTGGAGACATGAAGTACTAAAATAAATTTTCTAGGTTGAAGCAAAATGTTATCAAAAAGAAATTATTCTACTTTCAACTTTGAATGTCCATAGTTAATATATGGTTTTTATTAAAACCACAGCAACAACACATCTTACAGTTGAATCTCGCTTTTTTAATATCAATTAAGTATGAAATATTTTTCAATTTTAAAAGTTTAAATGTTTTATACAATTTTAAAGTTTACTATACAGTTATTAATATAATTGTTGCAAATTATTGGTTGTATTTTCTGTGCTGTACAACACACCCTTGGGCCTATTGTAAACCAAAAAGTCTGTTTCTCCCACTCCTCCACTCCTATAGTACCCTTCCTACCATTTCCCAGTGTAATGACTAGTTTGTTTTCTATATTTATGAATCAGCTTTTTTCCTTTTAATTCACTTGTTTGTTGTATATTTTAGATTCCACATATACTTAGAGTATTTATCTTTCTCTCTCTGAATTATTTCACTGACATAATGCCCTCCAAGTCCATCCATGTTGCTATAAATGGCAAATTTTCACTCTTTTTCTGTGGCTGAGTATTGTTCAATTGTATATATGTAGCATATCTTCTTTATTCATTCATCTGTTGATGGACACTTAGATTGCTTCTATATCTTTGCAATTTTAAATAATGATGCTATGAACATGGGGGTGCATCCTTTTGAACTAGTTTTTTCATTTTTTCCAGATATGCATCTTTTCCAGATATCTACCTGAGTGAAATTGCCAAGTCATTTGTTAGCTCTATTTTTAGTTTTTTGACAAACACCCAGGATGCTTTCCAAAGTGGCTATACTTATATGCAGTATATTTATTATATTATATATTATTGCAATTATAATATCATTATAATATATATAATAATGTTATATATAATATTATTATGTTATATATTATTTTATATTTATATACATTCATATTTATATATTTATGCATATAATATTATATTTATATATAATATAGTAGATAATAATAAATTGTATAGAATATAAATTATACACAATTATATACCTTTATCTAATTATATATAATTATAATGTATTGTCATATAACATATAACATTATATAATTACATTATTTTTAAATAATGTGAATATTATTAAATAATAAATAATACATGTTAAAATATTATATTAATATAATAATATATAATTATATTATATATAATAAAATAATATTATTGCGAATATATAAATAATAAATAAATTAGCATATAAATAATAATTGTATATAATTATGTATATTTATAATATTTATTATAATTATTACATTAAGATAATTATATGAAATATAAAATAATCTTTGATTATATAAATAATAAAATAGTCATATAAAATATAAAATAATTATATATAAA
>ML663009.1:45009070-45067282 GCA_007570785.1 Antilocapra americana | reverse complement strand
GTAGACTGTCTCTTTGTTTTGTTGATAATTTTCTTTCTTACGCTAAACTGCTTAAATTTAATTATGTCCCATTTGTTTATTTTTCTTTTATTTCCTTTACTTTTGGAAACAAAGCCAAAAAAGAAAAATCTTTCTGTGACTTAATTGCAATGAGAGTCTCTCTCAATGTTTTCCTCCAGGAGTTTTATGGTGTTTGGTTTTAACTTAGGTCTTTAACCCATTGGAAATTTATTTTTGCATGTAAGGTGAGAAATGTTTTAATTTCATTTTTTACATGTAGCTGTCCAGATTTCCCAAGATCACTTATTGAAGAGACTGTCTTTTCTCCATTGTAGATTCCCGCCTCCTTTGATGTAGGTTAATTGATCATAAGTGAGTGGGTTTATTTCTGGGCTCTCTATCTTGTTCCATTGATCTAATTCCTGCTATTGTTGGGACTTCCCTAGTGGCTCAGTGGTAAAGAATCTGCCTACCAATATAGGTAACATGTGTTTGATTCTTGGATTGAGAAGATATCCTGGAGAAGGAAATGTCAATACATTCCAGTCTTTTTCCTAGGAAATCCCATGGACAAAGGAGTCTGGCGGGTTATAGTCGATTGGGTTGGAAAAGAATCAGACATGACAGCAACTGAACAACAATTCTTTCATGTATATAGTGATATTTCATTGTAATTTTAATTTGCAAATCTCTGACAACAAATGAAATTGAACAATGTACATTTGGATTCCTGTCCATGTATATATCTTACTTTGTGAAGTTTATGTTCATTTTTCTCCATTTTTAATTGAGTTCTCAGACTTTTTCTTATTAAATTGCATGGATTTGTTATAATTCTGACCATGCTTTATAAAGAAGTTAACCTACTCTGCAGCTTTCCATTCCATTTTCCTAACAGTAAGTTTCAAACAGAAGGAATTTTTAATTTTGATGAAGCAAAGTTTGACATTTTTTCTCTTATGCTTCATGATTTGGGCAGTTATACAGGAAATTATTCTCTAATACAAAGTCAAAATGATTTTCTTCTAAGTGTTTTTCTAGAAAATTTATAATTTTAGATTTTAAGTTAAGAGCTATAATCCATCTCAAGTTAATATTAGTAATGATGTGAAGTAGGGGTTGAGAATAATTTTTGTATATAAATATTCTGTTTCTCTAGGATCAACTGTTAGAAGGATAATCATATACCTCCTAAACAACCTCATAACAATTATTAAAATCTTCGGGAGTTGTCCTTAGGGTATATAGTCAATGGAGAAACATTCATTCACTAAAACCTACCAAGTCTCAGTTAATAATGAGAGTCTATGATATTAGAGCAACAGCCAGCTCCCTTGCCACCAGAACTTCTGTATTATGAACGTTCAATCATAGACATTGTACTCCAGGGAGGTCTGACCAAGAGCAATGAAGTTCCTTCTCATATCAGCTGTCATTCTGGGACTATGATTTTGCCCTAAAAGGGAAAAATTTATCAGAAAGGTCTATACCAAATGTAGCAGACCCAAAACTTTGGGGCACTAATTATCACCACCTCCAGCTCACTAACAGACTAGGAAATGCAAAAATAAGATCATAAGGTGCCAACCACCCATTCAAGTATACACTTGTAGAGTAGGACTATCATTCCAGGAAAAGCTGTTCCCAATCCTCAGCTTCAGTGCAAAGCATAGGGCTTCTATTCAGGTAGAAGTATAGGCTATAGGGACAAAGAATTCCACAGTTCTACCTGAGGGGATTGACTTTATCTGAGAGAAACTGTGAGAACTCCATGCTTAAGGGGCTTGTCAAAAAAAAAAAAAAAAAATTGAAGATCTCATTGAAAAGAAATTAATAGAAGGCTGACAGCCCCAGGGTAAAAAAAAAAAAAAAAAAGCAGAGCAGTTAGATGTTTAATAGCACCAAGACAAGAAGCAACCAAGAAGAACACTTCTGTAATCAATTACCCTGGGGATCAGGAAATCTTTATACAAGCACTGGACTGTACCCATTCAGAAGCAATCACTGCAATATGTGGAACAGACTTGAAAGCATTCCATAAACTGAACACAGACCCATCAACTTAGAATGAGCCCTCACTTATAAGCACTTTAACAAAACTCCTGATTAATCACCAGTCATCCCTGACAATTTTGAAGATTATTTGCTTGCCCAAAGAAGCATCCTCTCATGAAAAAAAAAAAAAATGAAAAGAAAACAGAGCAGGAATGTCCAAACTAGTCATCACTGGCTGAATGTGAGGCAAAAAAATATAAACTCCCTAATCAGGCTTCAAACAACATTTATACATGTCAAGATCAAGGGTAAAAATCTAACACTGAACCAATAAATGGCATACCTAGATGGCCAGATAAAAACCTAAAAACAAGGAAAAGCAAATATGAGCAGCAATATCAGAAAGCACATACTGGTGTTGTAGCCACGCGCTCTGGGAAGCAAACTCACTCAGAAGGACAATGCAGACAGTGAAGGGCAGTTTATTACATCGGCGGGCCCAAGGCAGAGTCTCCTCTTAGCCAAGGACCCCAACCAGCATTTGTGAGGATCTTTTATACCCATGTGTATGTGTCTAAACCCACCACTCCAAATCACCCGGAACTTACATCAACAAAGGAAAAGTAAGTACAATCACAATAATGCCATCATTCAAGTATCATGTGTTAGAACAGTCGATAATCAATAAGCCCAAGGTTACACTCCAAATGGTTAATAGTCGATAAGCCCAAGGTTACTATCAGAAAGTTTATGACCTGTCAGGACCCAGGGGTTTATGACCTGTTAGGAGCCAGAGGTGATTAGTGCATGTTATCACTTAGGTGTTGAGTATCCTGGATCTAACCCTCAAGATTCTCCTGTCCAGAGAGGGGTCTAATCCCTCCATTGTAATTTCCACAGGCACTAAGCACAGAGTTCAGAGAGGTGCCCGAGCATGATCAGCATGAACAGGCCTGAAATGGACATTGGGCCCTATGAATTCCTTTTTTACTGGTATGGAGATAGTTAAGCTGAGTCTCTAAACAAATGTCTGTGCAAGCAGTAACCAAAATAACTCCTGAGGATGGAGGTCAACATCCAGTATTTTTTTGTTATAGTACTTTATATAGTTTTCAACAAAAAATGTATGAAGCATACAAAGAAACAGGAAGAATATATGACCCATAAACTGAAAATAAGCAGGTAATAGTAAGTACTCACATGGCAGTTGAAAGGATTTACAAAATGAACCTATTAAACAAGACTTCAAAACAGTGATAATAAACATGCCCAAGGGAAAAAGGAAGCCATATTTAAAGAGTTAAAGGAAGGTATAAAGACGATGCCTCAACAAATAGACATTTAAAAAGAGTCAGTTGAAAATTCTGGATTTGGAAGTACAATTGGAAGGAAAAATTCACTAGAAGGGTTCTTACAGAAGATTTGTGCTGCAAAAGAATCAACAAACAAAAATAAATCAGTAGGGATTATACAATAAGACAAAGTCTTTGCCAACAAAGGTCTGTATAGTCAAAGCTATGGTTTTTCCAGTAGTCATGTATGGATGTGAGAATTGGACCTAAAGAAATCTGAGCACCAAAGAATTGATGCTTTTGGACTGTGGTGTTGGAGAAGACTCTTGAGAGTCCCTTGGACTGCAAGGATATCCAGCCAGTCAATTCTAAAGGAAACCAGTTCTGAATATTCATTGGAAGGACTGATGCTGAAGCTGAAACTCCAATACTTTGGCTATCTGTTGTGAAGAACTGACTCCTTAGAAAAGACCCTGATGCTGGGAAAGATTGAGGGCGGGAGGAGTAGGGGATGACAGAAGATGGGATGGCTGGATGGCATCACTGACTTGATCAACATGAGTTTTAGCAAGCTGCTGGAGTTAGTGATGGACAGGGAAGTCTGGTGTGCAGTTGATGGGGTCACAAACAGTTGGACATGACTGAGTGACTGAACTGAACTGATACAACAATAAGGAGAACAGAAAGGAGAAAAAAGGTTAAAATATATAACTAGAGCCTTAGAGAAGTGTGGGACACTATTAAGATCATGCTGGGAAGGATTGGGGGCTGGAGGAGAAGGGGACAACAAAGGATGAGATGGCTGAATGGCATCACCGACTCGATGGACTTGAGTTTGGGTGGACTCTGGGAGTTGATGATGGACAGGGAGGCCTGGTGTGCTGCAATTCATGAGGTGGCAAAGAGTCGGACACGACTGAATGACTGAACTGAACTGACTGAATATATGTGTAATGGGGGTATCTCAAGGAGAAGAAAAATAGAAAGAAATATTAAAAATATGTCAAAGGAATAATGACTGAAAACATCCAAAGTTTAATGAAAAATCCTCACATACACACTCAAGGTGCTCAATGAATTCCAAATAGGATAGACACAAAGGGATTCACAAATAAACACTTTATAGCCAAAATGAAAGCCAGAGATGAAGAGAAAAATCTTGAAAGTAATAAGAGAAAAGTGACTCATGTTGTATAAGATGTAGAGCCCAGAAGGGAGTAGGAGAACATATCAAAATGTTGAAAGTAAAAAACTCCTAATAAAAAAATTTTATATCTGGCAAAACTAATTTTTAAAAAGTTAAGAGTAAATAGGCTAAATAAAGACATTTCCAGATGAACAAGAGAGTTTATTGTTAGTAAGCATGATTCCAAAAACTACTTACATTGCTCCCTACCCTGCCCATGTCGCCAGTTGTCTTGCTGTGTCTCACCACGCACAGTGTGCGCTGAACCCAAGGTGCCAGCTAAGAGGCTGGAAGAAGACTCAAGGAGCATCGGAAGTAGGAGCTACAGCGGGTTTACCCTCTCCTGGCTGACGCAGCAGCCGTAGCAGCAGCCACGCTATACCCACCCGTCGTGGGCGACCCAATGGACTCAGCTGTGACAAGCAGTAGTGCCACCGCTTCCTTAGGTGGAGCCCATACAGGTGGCCCGCCCAGAGCAACCCATGACCAGAAAACACCTCATGATGCGTGTGCTCAGTGCTGTAAGTGACCTCAGCTGTTACACAGTCAGTAGTTACACAGTGTGGAGGGAGGGAGCCTGAACACGCCTCTTGGCTAGTTTGCTCTCTCCCCACACCCGAGCCTTCAGAGTCTCTCACCTCACATTCTATTGCGCAGCCCCTCGTCTGCGATATCCCCTTGGTGAGTAACACTGACCCTTGGGTTTATATCTTGCAACAGCAGTATCTACAACACCACAGTTACATCCCCAAGACATAGTATCACCAGAAGCTCATGTTGCAGTCCTTGCCCTCATGGTGCTTGAAGAGTCACCCACTGCATGAGATGTGCCTTTATCTTCCATGGTCAAGTCCAGTCTACCGCATGTCCTTGTGAAATTCCTGGAAAGCTCCCACAGGGGCAACTTCACCCCTGTGGGGTTTCTCACCAAGGACCCACAAAACCCCCCACAGGTGTGGGGCCCACCCCTTCAAAGAGTGGGACACAGCCTTTACACACTGTTGTAGTAAATCTACATCACAGGATGCAGCCTTTACAGTACACTGTTCTAAATCTTCAAGGAAGGACACAGCCTTTACAGCACACTGTTCTACACGAGGCCTCCTGTCCTTGCTTGGGCTCTTCAGGAGGACACCCTGGTCTAAGCCCTATTTAAATTGGCAAAATGCGTCATCAAAAGGATCATCCTAGGACACCATGTAAACTTTTAACTGAACTGCCCATATCTCTTGCTGTGGGTGCTTCCCAAACTTGGTAAACTGCTGCTCCAGTCTCAGTTGCCTCCATAGCTCTAGGAGCAGAGCATTGGACTGTCTATCAGTTTTATTTCTGCCTATTCCCGCTGCCAGCACATCAGCCCACATTTGCATTCTCATTACCTAGACAGGGTCTTTACCAGCTCACGCAACCTTAGGGGTCTTCACACTTGTAATCCCCTTTGCTTGCCACCCTTTCTCTATTTCTCTCAAGCTAGCCACCATTGAGGTCACCTCATAGATGGGGCACCCCACATGGGGTTCAAGCATAGCAATCAGAGATCCAAAAGCAGTAGATGAGGCATTGTTCAAAATGGCATCTTGAATGTTGCCAGGAAAATGCTCATCACTTGGGCCTCGGGTATTTGGATTAAATATTGACTGTTTCATGCCTAGTTCTCTCACTACTTGGGTCAACTTGCCATAAGCATGCCACTCACTCACAGTATCTGGGAGCTCACTGGCATTGGACCACATGGTGAGGATGGCAGCATTAATCCATTCCATGAGGGTGTGTGATTGGTTAGGCGCACACTGCATGGGTCGTTTAGTTTTCTGCAACCTTTGTCCCAATGAGGAGTGAGTGGTTATAGATGCCAATAGTTCTTCTTTGTCCCCAGAAAACAGAATACTGTGTACCCCTGTGTGCAAGAGCCATGCTGCCAAGGGTTTCCCTTGCTTTGCAGAAATTGCTTTCCCAAGTCGACCAACTCTACTGGAATACATGGTTGATATGTCATGAATTCAGTCACATTGGGGGTCCCTTGAGGATTCCCTTCCTGGACCATAGGCTTCTCACGTTTCACTTTCTGCTGCACAACATGCCTCTCTGCCAAGCGAGGACCTGAGATCTCATGATGTACGTCATCACTATCACTTACTGCCTCTCTGTCAGAGATGCTGGGTTCTTCAGGACCACAGGGTTCATATTTATTTGGGCATTTCTTTTTTGCCTTGCTGAATCTAACTAAAGATTTATCAACTTTGTTCATCTTTTCAAAGAACCAGATCTTAATTTTATTGACCTTTTCTATTTTTTATTGTTGTTGTTGTCAGTTCTAATGCCAATATATCTTGCTCTGGTTCTTCCAAGCATCTCTGCACACTGTGTACCGGTGCAGCATCGCAAATGGCACTATCCATATTCGCCTTCAAGGGAGTCAGGAAAATCCACCCCACAGTGCCAGTGGCAGTCCCTGCCACCTTGTTCAGCAGATGAGAATGCACAGCCTGTAACACCTTTTCAGTACTGTCTGGTGAACTGTCTGCTGCTCTCCAGTCTTCCACTGGAGCCCACACCAAGATTGCAGCCACCTGGTACCGGACGCTATATGGTGCCACTGGCTTCCTCCATCCAGTGGCGCCTCAGGTTCCCCGACCTGCTGGGGATCCTGCCGAGTAGGCCAGTTGTACTGCTCTTCATCTTGTCCGCGTCACCAGCTGTCCAGCTGTATCTCACTGTGCACACTGTTTGCGGAATCCATGGTAGACAAGATGCAAGCTAAGAGGCTGGAAGACTTGAGGGGCCATAGGAAGGACAGATAAGTTTATTCTCTCATGGCTGACGCAGCAGCCACAGCATAACCTAACAGAACACAACCTCTCCTGACTGACACGGAAGCCATAAGGTGTTCTCCCCTGGTTGACACAGCGCCCTGTACTCTGTCCTCTCATGGGCGATCCAGAGACACAGCCATGCCAGGCAGCAATGCTGGCGCTGTTTAGATGGAGGCCATATACGCACAAAGCAACCCGTGATCAAGCGAGTACTTTGTGGCGTGTGTGCTCGGTGCTATAAATGATCTCAGCTGCTGCTGCTGCTGCTGCTGCTGCTAGGTCGCTTCAGTCGTGTCCGACTCTGTGCGACCCCATAGACAGCAGCCCACCGGGCTCCTCCATCCCTGGGATTCTCCAGGCAAGAACACTGGAGTGGGTTGCCATGTCCTTCTCCAATGCATGAAAATGAAAAGTGAAAGTGAAGTCGGGTCCCACTCTTCGAGACCCCATGGACTGCAGCCTACCAGGCTCCTCTGTCCATGGGAGTTTCCAGGCAAGTGTACTGGAGCGGGGTGCCATTGCCTTCTCTGCAGCTGCTGAATAGTCGTTATTTACAAAACAAAGGGCGAGAGAGCCTGAATACACCATCTTGGCTAATTTGCTCTCTCCCTACACTGCTCAAGAAAGCTCTTCAGTTTAAGAACGGCATTGAAACATGTGGATTATCATATGTGAAATGAATCTCCAGCCCAGGTTTGATGCATGATACAGGGTGCTCAGGGCTGGTGCACCTGCACCGGGAGGACCCAGAGAGATGGAATCAGGAGGGAGGTGGGAGGGGGGTTCTGGAAGGGGAACACATGTATACCCACTGGGAATTCATGTCAATGTTTGGCAAAACCAACAAGATAATGTAAAGAAAAAAATGAATAAATAAATGTAATAATAAAAAAAAAGCTCTTCAGGCTGAAAGCAAGTGATCTAAACAGTAACTTAAATCCATATTTAAAAAAAAAGTAAAAATAAATAGGTAGGTAATTACAAAATATAGTATAATTTCATATTTGTTCTCTTCTTAACTGGTTTAAGATTATTTAAAGCAATATATATATAATTGTATTATGAGGCCTATCACAGAAGTGATATATTTGACAGTAATAACACAAAATAGGGAGGAGAGAGTAAGCTTCTGAATAAAGAAATGTTACAAGGTGGCAAGCAGAATCCACAGGAAGAAATTAAATAAGAGAACTAGAAATGGTATATAAGGCATTAAATTTATAAATACGCACATGCTTTGTTTTCTCTCTAAACTGCTTTAAAAGATACAAAATTTTGTAAAGTAATAATTATAAAAATAATATTAAGTATTTACCATATACAGGTGCAATATTAATATCATTGTTAATATTTATTTTTGTTGATATTTTTCTATTTAAGATTTTGATTATTTGATTATTTTCCATATTGAAAGTATTAATATAAAGAGATTTGCAGGGGTGGAAAAGTTCAGAACCAAAATTTGTATATTTAACTAGAACTAAGAGAATATAAGTTTGAAGCCAATTCCAATGGTTCAGGTGTTTATTGTTAGACCTAAATAAATCACTAAAAAATAATTCAAAGGTATAATAAAAGGTTTCTAAAGCTAAATTGGACTTCTCCCTTGGCTCAGTGGTAACGAGTCTACCTGCAATGAAGGAGAAGTGGCAGGAGCCTTCCCAAGCTGTGGGTTGGATCCCTGGGTTGGGAAGATCCCTTAGTGAATGAAATGGCCAACCCACTCCAGTATTCTTGCCTGGGAAAACCCATGAACAAAGGACATGAGGTTGCAAAAGTTGGAAATGATTGTGCGATTAAACAGCAACAACAACAAAAAACTGAGTTACCCTCTAAGATGAATAAAATAACTATTTTAGAGCAATATTCCTTTTACTTGGAATTCTGGCAGCCAAGATATATTGAATTTACATTCTAATATACAAAGAGTAGAAAACTTTGTGTCTAACTAGCATGATAAAACTATTGTGAGAGAACTCTTTTAGTAATATCTTAAAATATGACTAATATTACTAACAAAACACTATTCTACTGTGTAGATAAAGTTGAGTAATTTTGGACTGAATGTTGTAAAATATGTTTCCCATTTGGTTTAATTGATTCATCTGATTCTGTGTTGCTTTCATAGGCTTCTTTGTTTCAAACTCCAGTAAATATTTTTTCATTTATATGCCAAATGGTTAAGTAGGTAAAAAAAAAAAAATTCCTTGAATATCATCTACTAACTTTTAGCATAATTAGAAGCATGAAACAAAATGAATAAGTCAAATTTATTTCCAAAAGAAGGCTAACGTTGAATTTTTTTCTTACCTCTAGACTTTCACACTATTATTATTTATTTATTTTTTATTGTGACAAATTCAGGAAAGATTTTTTTCTTTACATTATTGTGTTGGTTTTGCCATACATTGACATGAATCCGCCATAAGTATACATGCGTTCCCCTTCCAGAAACCCCTCCCACAGCCTTATTTTATTCAAGGAAACACAGACATTATAAGAAACAATGTTATGCAATAGAACGTTCAAATTAATGATACATCTTGAATTTACACAATCAAAATAGATTTTTATATTATTTTGATTGTGTAAATTCAAGATGTAGATTTTCATATTGTTTTGACTGTATAAAATCAAGATGTAGATTTTCATATTATTTTGATTGTGTAAATTCAAGATGCATCATTAATTTGAATGTTCTATTGCATAGCATTGTTTCTTATAATGTCTGTGTTTCCTTGAATAAAATAAACATTTTAGCATTATATGAAGGATTTGAGATTTTTTTATAATTTGTTAAGGGCTTCGCTGTGGCACACCTGGCAAAGGATCTGTCTGCAACACAGAAGACCTGGCTTCGATCCCTGGATTGGAAAGATTCCCCTGGAGAATGGAAAGGCTACCCACTATAGTATTCTTGCCTGGAGAATCCCATGGGCAGAGAAGCCTGGCAGGCTACAGGCTCACCAAGAGTCAGACACAACTTAGTGTCTAAACTACTAATAAATTATGAATATCTTATTCTGACATGACTTTATATCAAATTTAATTTTAATTTTATTATTAGTTTATGTCCTATGATCAGAAGTAATGATATAGAAAGAAGAATAATTCTCCATTCCCTTATGTAGTTTAAATTTAGTCATAAAAATATTTTTGCTTTGATTATATCAAAATTAATTCATTGTCTTCCTTGGTTGCAACTTTATGTGAATAAATAAATAAACAAGGACATGGATTGTGGCATCCACTTGTGTTATTAACATGTAAGCAGCAACTGAGCATATGAAAGGGAGAAATGTATTTGATACACATAAAATTCATAGGGATTTAATCCTGAATTTTGTTTTTGAAATGAAAGAATCACTATCCTATGAAAATTATATTGATAAAAAAATTTTAAATATCTGAATTAAACACAATATTGCTCTCAAGCTGTATTACTCTCAAATGGATTTTATTCAGTTAGTAGATAAATACAATTTATTTATAGTATTTATTTATAATTATTTGTTCATTTATTTATTAATAAATAAATACAGTATTTATATGAGTAAAATGAGATGATATATAATTCCCAGAAATCACATTAAGATAAAGCTATTGTAAGACTACAGCTTTTTCTTGTTAATGAAATTATTTTCCTCTAATTCTATATATATATATATATAAGCATGTATATATAGAAAATATATATAGAAAATATATAATGTTATATATTTATACATTTAAATATATAATAAACATGTAAAGATACATATATAAACATGTATGTGTGTGTGTATATATATATATATATATATATATATAAACAAAAAACAACAAGAGTATATTGCTTTACTTCTTGTTTATTCACTAGGTCATGTTAAACTCTTTTGGGATCCCATGGACTATAGCCACCAGGCTCCTCTGCCCATGGGATTTCCCAGGTAAGAATATTGGAGTGGGTTGCCATTTCCTTCTCCAGAGGATCTTCCCAACCCAGAGATTGAACTTGCATCACCTGTATTGGCAGGTGGTTTCTTTACCACTGAGCCCTAAGCAATAATACTAGGTGCTAATAATAAAATGATACAAGAGATAGACATAGCCCCAACACTCCAAAACCTTAAAGTTAGCATATTCTACTAAACTGAATTTTGAAGGACTTTCTGAGATACCGATATGTGACAACATGATTGAGGTTTTAACAAATACATAAAAGTATAAAAGTGGCTTTTGCCTATATGTAGTCCAAAGTGTAGTTTGCCTCCATTTAGTCCAGAGAGGAAGCTAAAAGTCACTTGACCCATCCTTCTGAAAATTATTAGAATCTATTTTATGTTTTTTAAATTTCCTGTGGTCTCAAATTGAACCCTTGGAGATAAATTTGACTTTATAAGTAAGTAATAAACAGTAGAAATTTGAAAATATTTTTAGTAACAAAATAGCAAAGTTAAGTATATTTAAGTTAGAATTGGTTGAAAATAATATTCGCATTATTTTTACCCTGTACTCTTTCCAGGAGAACAAGGTAATTATACTCTTGAGGCATCTATTCCATGGTCTCTAACCAGTTTAGGAATTTTATTTTCTCTAAGCTCAACTTGCCCTCTACAGAATAAATTAGAGTGATTTTATATGCAAACTGCAGTTTCACAGAACGCCATATTCTGTCAGGATGAGTGTACTTATAATTTGATTATTTACTCTATCAATATGACAATGTATTGAATAAGAACTGAAGAGATTAGAAGCAAAAGGGCTTTTATAAAAGTAATGCTTAATATATTTTTATTATAGTAATTTATAAAGGAGTCAACATAACTTTAAGTTTTAACAGAATTCTTCCTGTGACCTTTAATTAAATGATAGTTGCCATGTTAAAGGGTCATGACCTAAATCAAACCAACCTAGATTTGAATGTTCACTGTATCATTTACTACTTGTGTGACATTAAGCACCTTTTCCTTAATCCTCTCATGACTCAGCTTCCTCATTCATAAAATGATCAATCATACCCATGAATTTTTTTGGATTAAAAGAAAAGTTATATAAAATATTTGAATAGAATATGTCTTATTCAATCAAAATCAAATTGAAGAAAGTAGGGGAAACCACTAGACCATTCAGGTATGACCTAAATCAAATCCCTTATGATTATAACAGTGGAAGTGACAAAAAGATTCAAGGGATTAAATCTGACACTGCCTGAAGAACTATGGGTGGAGGTTCATGATATGGTATTGGAGACAGGAATCAAGACCATCACAAGAAAAAGAAATGCAAAAAAATAAAATTTCCTCCTAAAGAGGCTATACACATAGCTGTGAAAAGAAGAGAAGTGAAAAGCAAAGGAGAAAAGGAAAACTATACCCATCTGAATGCAGAGTTCCAAAGAATAGCAAGGAGAGATAAGAAAGCCTTCTTCAGTGATCAGTGCAAAGAAATAGAGGAAAACAATAGAATAGGAAAGACTAGAGATCTCATCAAGAAAATTAGAGATATCAAGGAAACATTTCATGCAAAGATGGGCTCAATAAAGGACAGAAATGTCATGGACCTTACAGAAGCAGAAGATCTCAAGAAGAGGTGGCAGGAATACACATAAGAACTATGCTATAAAGATCTTCATGATCCAGATAAACACGAAGGTATGATCACTCACCTAGAGCCAGACATCCTGGAATGCATAGTCAACAGGAACTTAAGAAACATCACTACAAACAAAGCTAGTGGAGGTGATGGAATTCCAGTTGAGCTATTTCAAATCCTAAAAGATTTTGCTGTTAAAGTGCTGCACTCAATATGCCAACACATTTAGAAAACTCAGCAATGTCCACAGGACTTGAAAAGGTCAGTTTTCACTCCAATCCCAAAGAAAAGCATGTAAAAGAATGTTCATACTACCACACAATTGCACTCATCTCACACATTAGTAAAGTAGTAGTCAAAATTATCCAAGGCAGGCTTCAATAATATGTGAATGGTGAATTCTAGATGTTCAAGCTAGATTTTGAAAAAGCAGAAGAACCAGACCAAATTGCCAACATCTGTTGGATCATAAAAAAGCAAAAGAGTTCCAGAAAAATATCTACTTCTGCTTTATTAACTAAGCCAAAGCCTCTGACTGTGTGGATCACAACAAACTGTGGAAACTTTTTAAGAAATGGGAATACCGGACCACCTTACCTGCCTCCCAAGAAATCTGTATATAGGTCAAGAAACAACAGTAAGAACCAGACATAGTACAACAAAGTGGTTCCAAATTGGGAAAGGAGTTTGTTAACACTGTATAAAGTCACCCTGCTTATTTAATTTATAGGCAAAGTATATAATATGAAATTCCAGGCTGGATGAAGCATAAGCTAGAATCAAGACTGCAGGGAGAAAAGTCGATTACCTCAAATACTCAGATGACACAACCATTATGACAGAAAGCAAAGAAGAACTAAATAACCTCTTGATGAAAGTGAAAGAGTCGAGTGAAAAAGCAAGCTTAAAATTCAATGTTTGTAACACTAAAACCATGGCATCCAGTCCTATCAATTCATGGCAAATAGATGGGGAAACAATGGAAACAGTGACAGACTTTATTTGGGGGACCCCAAAATCACTGCAGACATTGACTGCAGCCGTGAAATTAAAAGACACTTGCTTCTTGGAAGAAAAGCTATTTCAACCAAGACAGCATATTGAAAAGCATAGACATAACTTTGCCAACAAAGGTCTGTCTAGTCAAAGTTCTTCCAATAGACATGTATGGATGTGAGAGTTGAACTATAAAGAAAGCTGAACACTGAAGAATTGATGCTTTTGAACTGTGTTGTTGTAGAAGACTCTTGAAAGTCCCTTGGACTGCAAGGAGAGCAAACCAGTCAATCCTAAAGGAAATCATTCTTGAACATTCATTGGAAGGACTGATGCTGAAGCTGAAACCCCAATACTTTGGCCACCTGATGCAAATAACTAACTCATTGGAAAAGACCATAAAAGTGGGAAAGATTGAAGGCAGGAGGAGATGGGGATGAAAGAGGATGAGATGATTGGATAGTATTGCCTACTTGATGGGCCTGAGTTTGAGCAAGACCTGGGAGTTGGTGATGGACAGTGTAGCTAGGTCTGCTGTAGTCTATGGCATTACAAAGAGTTGGACAGGACTGAGCGACTGAACCAAACTGAAACAATAATATCTCACCTTTTCTGTGTGTTTTTTGATAGCAAAATTTTCAGATAATACCTTTTTTTTACTTCTCCATTTTTTCCTGTTTCCCTCCAACTTGGCTTCTATTTCTCTTGCTAAGAAAATTGTGCAGATCCATGTCATTAGAAACTTCCATGTTTCCAAAGCCTTAAGACTCCTGTACCTCCCTTTTTCTAATCCTATTTCTTAATTTATACTTAGCAATACACAGAATATTTTTCCTTAGACCTCTTTAATCAGTCATCAACATGATATCTACATTCTCAATCTCCTCTCTAAAATTTCAATCACCTTAAAGCATTAATTAAACCCAGTCTGTTAGTGACAACCCTTCTTCCTTTAGGCCTCTCATAAAAATAACTACTCTCTCACTCTCCTCTCATTTCTGGTCTAGGTTATGGTAGGTATACATTTTTTCTGGATTTGAATTGGTAGTTGTATATTTAAGGCTCTTTAACACAATTGATTTGTTTTTCCAACTGCTTACAGTGGTTTAAAAAAAATTGCTAGAAGATGTTATAATCCAGAGGATAAAATTATGCTACAAATAACACAGCCTAAAATTCTAAGATTTGAAAGCCCTATAATTTTTTTGGAAGCTTTGTATACATGACATGCTTCATGGTATCATAATACAAAAATTAATGTGTTATACAATTGTGTCTTTTGTTATCATTATGTTTTTTTGTTTTGTTTTGTTTCTGAATGTTGTCTTTGGTTTTAAATTTCTTTATTTAAGCAGCCCTAGGCCTTTTATGGTGTCCTAAGTTCTGAACCCAAGGTACTTTTAAAGAATCAGGCCTAACCTCAATCCCTAGGTCATATATTTACTGATAACACGATGGGGTTCATGGTTACATATGATTGACTTGTCACTCTTTTTGTAGTGCCTTTGTTGTGTATTCACTAAAAAAACAAAGATGACAGAGTCTCAATCTCTGTTCTTATGTTAGAAAACATAATCATACAGGAGAAATTCCCTTAAATAAACCTACACTTAACAAGCTAACTCTTCATTCCCTTAAACACAACTACTAATGTTTATCTGTCTGCAATGAAGGAGACTGGAGTTTGAACCATGAGTTGGAAATATCTCCAGGAGAAGGAAATGGCAATCCACTCCACTATTCTTACCTGGAAAATCCCATAGACTGAGGAGCCTGGCAGGCTACAGTCCATGGGGTGGTAAGAGTTGGACACAACTTGGCACTAAACCATCACTAATGTTTATAACATTGTGAAAGGTTGTGATTACAGTTGTAATTCAAACTGTAATCCAAAGACCAATATCATCAGTCACATCTGAAAACATTAAAAGTGCTGCATCTCAGGCCACCACTCTAGGCTTACCAAATAAGACTATGCATTTTAACTATATCCCCAGGCAACTTCTAAGCAGGCTGAATCTGAGCAGCACTGCTTTAGTATACCCACTTACATCTGCTCCTTCTAGCTGTATGCTCACCAAATGTCAGTTGTGTTTCATCCATATGCACCAACCATTACTTACACTAATTGATGTATGTGTCTGTTCTTATAATGCAAAATAATAAAATGAGATCAAAGAGAAAGATAGTGTTTTTATGAACTAAGCTGAATACTTTGTCAAGATTCAAAAACTGTGAATTGCTACTATTATTGTCATTGGATTACTTTCAGACAAACAACAATTAAAGAACAGGAGAAAATACACTATCTGGAAGGATTCTGAATTGTTTCAAATGTGAATTTAGGTCCAGACTTTAATGTAAATATGCCAATACAAGAAGTCACAGATGTTGCAAGAAACACAACTTGAAACTCTGGCTTAGATCAATGTTGGTAAACAAATTGTATCTGTATAGTTTAAGTAATCATGGATCACAACCCTGTCATGATGAAGGACATTGCATAACTCAGTGAAGCTATGAGCCATGCCATGCAGGGCCACCAAAGATGGATGAGCCATAGTAAAGAGTTCTGACCAAACAAACAAACAAACAAAAAGAGTTTGATCCCTGGGTTGGAAAGATCCCCTGGAGAAGGAAATGGCAACCCACTTCAGTATTCTTGCCTGGAGTAAACCACGGACAGTATGAAAAGTCAAGAAGATACAACCCTAGAAGATGAGTCCCCCCAGGCCATAAGATATTCAATATGCTACTGGAGAGGAGCAGAGGGCACTTACTAATAGCTCCATAAGAATGAAGTGGCTGGGCTGAATTGGAAGTGATGCTCAGCTGTGAATGTGCCTGATGGGTGAAAGTAAAATCTGACACAGTAAAAAACAACATTGCATAGGAATCTTGAAGTTTAGGTCCATAAATCAGGGTAAATTGGATGTGATGAAGCAGGAGATGGCAAGAGTGAACATCTACATCTCAGGAATCAGTGAACCAAAACAGACAGGAATGGACACATTTAATTCGGATGATCTTTGTATCTACTATGGAGGGCAAGGATCCCTTAAAAGAAATGGAGTAGTCCTCATAGTCAACAAAAGAGTCTGAACTGCAATACTGGGATTCAGTCTCAATAAGACAGAATAACCTAGATTCATTCCCTTGGAGAAGGAAATGGCAACCCATTCCAGTACTCTTGCCTGGAGAATTCCATGGACAAAAGAGCCAGACAGGCTACAGTCCATGGGATCACAAAGAGTTGGACACAACTTTGCAACTAACTTTTACTTCACTTCATTTGCAAGGAAAATCATTCCACATCACAGTAATCCAAGTCTATACCACACTTACTGATGCCAAAGAAGGTAAATTTGACCGTTTCTATAAATACCTAAAACACCTTCTAAAAAATTTTCCTTTTCATTATAGTTATTTCATTACAGGGGTGGTTGTTCAGTCGATAAGTCATGCCCTGCTCTTTCAATTGCAAGGACTACAGCACTCCATGCTTCACTGTCCTTCACTATCTTCTGGAGTTTGCTCAAATTCATGTTCATTGAGTCAGTGATGCCATTCAACCAAGCATTATTTGTCACCTCCTTCCTCTCTGATCCTCAATCTTCTCCAGCATCAGGGTCTTTTCCAATGAGTCAGCTCTTCCCAGGTGGCCAAAGTATTGATCATTGACATCATAGGAATTAGTGAACTAAAATGGACAAAATTGGGTGATTTAATTCAAATAGATTCAAGGAATTACATCTGGTAGATAGAGTGAAGAACTATGGATGAAGGTTTGTCACATTGTACAGGGGGCAGTGACCAAAACCACCCAAAGAAAAGGAAATGCAAGAAGCCAAAATGATTGCTAAGGAGGCTTTACAAATAGCTGAGGAGAGAAGAGAAGCAAAAGGCAATGGAAAAAGGGAATGATATAACTAATTTGATGAAGAGTTCCAAAGAATAGCAAGGGAAGATAAGAAGGCTTTCCTAAATGAACAACACAAAGAAATTGAGGAAGACAACAGGATGGGAAAGACTAGAGATCGCTTCAAGAATATTGGAGATATCAAGGGGACATTTCATACATGGCTGGGCACAATAAAGGTCAGAAACGGTAAGGACCTAACAAAAGTAGAAGAAATTAAGAAGAGGTGGCAAGAATACGCAGAAGAACTATACAGGAAAGGTTGTAATGACCCAGATAGCCATGATATTGTGGTCATTGATCGAGAGCCAGACATCCTAGAGTGTGAAGTCAAGTGGGCCTTAGGAAGCATTATTGTGAACAAGCTTATGGAGATGATAGAATTTCAGCTGAGCTATTTAAAATCCTGAAAGATGATGTTAAAATGCTGCACTCAGTATGTCAGCAAATTTGGAAAACTCAACAGTGGCCACTGGCCTGGAAAAGATTTGTTTTCATTCTAATTCCAATGCCTAAGATTCTTCCAGCTACCATACTATTACACTCATTTCATGTGCTATTAATATGTTACGAGTAGGTTATGAGCAAGATTATGAGTAGGAAACAGTAACACAATCCAGTATTCTTGCCTGGAGAATCCCATGGACAGAGGAGTCTGACAGGCTACAGTCCATGGGGTCGCAGAGAGTCGGACATGACTGGGTGACTGAGCATATGCTTAAAATCCTTCAAGCTCAGCTTCAGCAATATGTGAACTGAGAACTTTCAGAGGTACAAGCTAGGTTTAGAAAAGGCAGAGGAACCAGAGATCAAATTGCCAACATTCATTGGATCATGGAGAAAGGAAGGGAGTTTCAGAAAAATATCTATTTCTGCTTTATTGACTATTGTAAAAACCTTGACTCTGTGGATCACAAGAAACTGTGATAGACAATTTACAATAAAAATGTTCTTTTCCCTAGTGAAATTTTCCCAACTTATTTAGTTCATTCTGAGGCATTTGTTCCCATTTCTCCCTACCAGCTCCACTCTCCAATTAACTGAGTAGCTTTACTATTGAAGTGCATGTAAACAAAAATCATATAAAATCTCTGGACTATTGTTGCACCTGGAATGCCATCTTCTTTGTGATATATTGAGATGAATAATTAATCTAGTCACATATAGACGAGATCCAATTATTTGCAGTCACACATGAAAAATTTGCCCATTGTTTTCAGTACCACAATGAAACAACCTCAAAATGAACAACCTCACCCTTCACTATAGGCTCCAAAATCCTTCTGTCAATACAAATGCCTTTCTAGAATCTCTTTCACTAGCTCTTATATTTTCACAGGCCTTGATAATCAATCAATGGATTTTATGCATTTGATAACAATAATCATATAATCATCCTCTTATTGTGTGTATAGTCATTAGAAAAGGAAGATATTTATTTCAATAACCCAAATTTCTTAATAATTTAGGAACTAAAATATAATTCATGATTCTGAAAATTTTAAGATATTAATAAAATAAAATTAAGCTTTATATTTCTTCCATTTTTTTTAATACTAGAAAGATTGAGTTAAACTTATCCTTCTGCAAAATGCCCTGCTGGGTTATGTTTTGCTTATAATTCTATAACTACTTGAGCACATACAGCTCTCATGTACTCTTTGAATCCATTCTTTCCTTGAAACTTGAGTCCAATGGTTCCACCATGTAACTGCTTTGTCTATTTTCTATTTGCAGTATTAAAGCAGATAAATGGTTATCTCTACCTCCATTTCTGAATAACTATAGAACCATGAAATGAATCAACTCAAAAGCAATATTCTCTTAGGAGTATATTAGTTATGGTTAACAAATTAAATCATAAGTATAGGCTCAGGTGGTTTATGAAGAAAGGAAGTGATATCATAGGAGTGCCCTGGACTGACAGACCTCAGTGTGTTTCCAGGCCTAATAAAAGTACAATATTAACCAGGGAAAAAAAATGTCTTCAACCTTCCAAAATTCAAAAAAATGGACCATACTAGAGGGAGTCACAAAGAGGTATTTTGAGGATTAAAAGTGTAGTTGCAGGCAAACATTGTAGATTCCAAATAAATAATACTTATTGTTGTGATTTCATTTATTCCTTTTAACTGTTTAGTGATTTAATATTCTTATTTCTCCTCTTTTACTTAAATCTTAATCTCTTGGAGGAGGAAAAAGAAAGAAGAGGTTGATTTCTGTCTCTCTACCACAGAGTCAGAAGCCTAGTATATTTTCACTGTGTGTCTTAGCTCTATTTATTATTCATGTTTCCTCCTTTCATTCATTTATAAAATATCTGAGCACCTGTTAAATAGTTAGCCCTGTGCTTGTTTCCATCTTCCATTTCATAAAAGAGAGACATTTTTTTTCTGTAGCATATTTCCTCAACACTAGCACAATGAAGTAAGTACCTGAAAAGAAAAACCCATTATAATTATCCACTCCACTTATGAATATGTATACTATTACAGACAAGGTTTACCTTACAGTGAGTGCAATCCACTGAATATATATGTAATTTAAATGTGCATACTCTAGGGAACACTCATATTTTCTTAACCCCTAAAAGCTATAAGCAACAGTTACATGTACAGCATTTGGCAAAATGTGGTAGCAACTGAGAATACAAATATTACTGACAATTAAAATTTTCAGTAGAACCCAAGGTAGATTTGGTTATTGGCAAAAATGCAAAAACACATAATAAAGGTTTTTTTCCCCCCTATTTGTATTTTAAGCAGTCAGATGGTTAGAATAATAAACATATCACAAATTAAGCATATATCACAGATTAAGTGACAAATATTAATCAAATTGTTAATATGAATCAACATAACTACTTCTCATTTAAATTATAACTTCTTTAGAACTTAAAATTTAAGAATTTAAGTTCAACAGGATAACATTGGCAAAAGCATAAAATGAACTTGTATGAATAAAACTAAATTCATGAAGATTCACAATCAATTCACAATCAAGGAAATTATTTTGGGTTTAAGAAATAATGCTAAACCATAATTTGTTCTCATTGCTTTTCATTTATATTGTTATTAATATGGTTATTAACATCAGCAAATATTTTATAATTAAGCTCCACATTTGAGTCTGCACATGTCATCTATTCATTCTCTACTTGATAGCAAATCATTAAAGTGAAAATACACTGCCAAAATTCTTAGCAATTAGAATGCAGATTAAGTCAATATAATAAATTAGAAGAATTTGCCCTTGGAAGGAGTGCATGTTCAGGCAGCTGCTCAGGATCCTCATTTTGTTTATTTAACCTCTAGCAATATAACTACACTCAAGAAATTACTAGCAATCTCCAGTTTCAAGTGTGAAGGAGCCCAGAGCAAAGAAATATAACCAAAAGATGAATGTACTTGAAACATTAAGCGTTGGTATATTGTTTCATTCTAAATCTAGTCAACACATTTTGTCATATAAAAATATGAAATTCAATTGTTGAACTAAATAGGAAGTGCTTTTATCTGTGCCAATGATTAATTCATATAACTAGCACTGAATGAGCATGGTTGGAGTTTAAAAAGTGTATTTTAGCCCTAAAGGATTTGATTTTATTTTATTTGAATATTCTATTGAATAATCCCAAAAGATACGCATGTTATTCTAGGAGCTTGTTTTCAATTTATAGCTTTTCCTACAAGAAAAATAAACACAACAGAAGAAATAGCACTACAAAGGCAAATTCCAAACATAAAGTAGGAACTAAAATGTTTTTTGAAATAATTTGTAGTGACATCATCATTTTAATATGTATCACATTTACGGAATAAGCTAGAAGTTTATTTCAGTCAGTTCAGTTCAGTCGCTCAGTCGTGTCCTATTCTTTGCGACCCCATGAATCACAGCACGCCAGGCCTCCCTGTCCATCACCAACTCCCAGAGTCCACCCAAGCCCATGTCCATTGACTTGGTGATGCCATCCAGCCATATCATTCTCTGTCATCCTCCTCCTGCCCCAATCCTTCCCAGCATTAGGATATTTTCAAATGAGTCAACCCTTCATATGAGGTGGCCAAAGTATTGGAGTTTCAGCTTCAACATCAGTCCTTCCAATGAACACCCAGGACTGATCTCCTTTAGGATGGACTGATTGGATGCCCTTGCAGTCCAAGGGACTCTCAAAAGTCTTCTCCAACACCACAGTTCAAAAGCATCAATTCTTCGGCACTCAGATTTCTTCACCGTCCAACACTCACATCCATACATGACTACTGAAAAACCATAGCCTTGACTAGACAGACCTTTGTTGGCAAAGTAATGTCCCTGCTTTTCAATATGCTGTCTAGGTTGGTCATAACTTTCCTTCCAAGGAGTAAGCGTCTTTTAATTGCATGGTTGCAATCACCATCTTCAATGATTCTGGAGCCCCCCAAAAAAGTAAAGTCCGACACTGTTTCCACTGTTTCCCCATCTATTTGCCGTGAAGTGATGGGACTGGATGCCATGATCTTAGTTTTATGAATGTTGAGCTTTAAGCCAACTTTTTCACCCTCCTCTTTCACTTTCATCAAGAGGCTCTTTAGTTTCCTCTTCACTTTCTCCCATAAGCATGGTGTCATCTACATATCAGAGATTATTGATATTTCTCCCAGCAATATTGATTCCAGCTTCTTCCAGACCAGTATTTCTCATGATGTACTCTGTATATAAGTTAAGGAAGCAGGGTGACAATATACAGCCTTGACATACTCCTCTTCTTATTTGTAACAAGTCTGTTGTTCCATTTCCAGTTCTAGCTGTTGCTTCCTGATCTGCATACACATTTCTCAAGAGGCAGGTCAGGTGGTCTGATATTCCCATCTCCTTCAGAATTTTCCACAGTTTATTGTGATCTACACAGTCAAAGCCTTTGACATAGTCAATAAAGCAGAAATAGATGTTTTTTCTGGAACTCTCTTGCTTTTTTGATTTTTAACTGAAGGATAATTGCTTTACAATACTGTGTTGGCTTCTACCATACATCAACATGAATCCGCCATAGGTTTACATATGCCTCTTCCCTCTTGTAAGAATATAATTCAGGACATTGTTATAATTAATGTAATGAACATATAGTGTTGAATACCTATTAATATCCAGGCCTTTGAGTCAGAAATGCTTTGGGAATATAGAGATGAATATAGCACTCATTTCCTATGGTGTGGTGAGTTTGGGCACATGTATATACAATGAATAAATGTACAATGAGGCTAGACACATGTACAGACATGGACAATGAGTAGTAGGAAGAAAGAAAAAACTCCCTAATTGTGCCTTAGAAAAAGTCAAGGTTCTCTGTCTGACTTATTTCAGTGAGCATAATATCTTCCAGACCCATCTATGTCATTGCTAACAGTAAAACTACATTCTTTTTTATGGAAAAGTATTATTCCATTCTATACTGATATGCCACATCTTCTTTTTCCATTTATCAGTTGATAGACAAGATAGTGGTATGCAATTAAGAAGTACACACTACTAACATATAAAATAAATAAGTACAAGGATGTTATATATAGCTAATATTTTATAATAACTTTAATTGAGTATAATCTATAAAATATTGAATCACAATGTTATACATCTGAAACTAATATAATATTGTAAATTAAGTATAGGTTAATTTTAAAAATAAAAAATCAAATTAAAAAATCAAGATCCTTTTGAAAGAATAAATAATTGTGCTAAAAGGAGAAAAGAACAAAAAAAATGAATTTCATTCTTTCTTCAAAATTATGAAGACTGTAAAATACTCCAGAAGCTCCCAAAGTCCATAGATTACCAGTGACAGATGAGTACTCTAGGGAGATTAGACTGTCTTAGCCAACTATAAGGGGGGTAAATAGAGAGGTAGTGACTCCTTTGTAAGTAGCCCATTCACAGCTGTGGGATCCACTGGCAGGTATAGTCTATTGGTTGGAAATATTTGACTAGCCATATGAAAATCCTGTAAGCCTGGGCAATTGTGCCCATGAGCTATGGACTTGACGCATGGGTGAGTTCTGACTATATAGGATCAATACCTACTTTAACTGTCAGTAACCAAATTGACAAAACGTATTCTGGATTCCTACTTTGCCAGAACCAAGGCTGAATACTCTTTCTTCATCTTCATACCAAAGTGCTTACAAAGGGCATGTATTTTCCCAGACTTTTTCTAAATTAATATCTCTCTCTCCACTTCTCATAGCTTCAGCAACCTTGTAAAACTCCAGGAGGTGTGAAACACTGAAACAGTCCTTGGTACAGTTATTTTCTCCCTGGGATTATAGAAAAGAGAGCCAAGTCATCAAATTCATAGCCAGAAAACAAGTCAAAATGTTCTTGGAGAATTGACCTTTAGGACAGAGGAAATGAGAGATATTTGGGAAAAAAAAAAATGGGCCAAGGCAGAATCCAAAGTCAGATGGATTAACATAATCAAAGCCAAAAAGAGACAGTACTGATAAAAAATAATTTAATTAGAAGAAAGAGTACAAGTATATATAAGGTAATAGCCACAGACTAAATCATGACCTTTTTGAAAAGTAAAATATCTGTTCCGACTCCTTAAAAACAGACTTAAGACACTTAAAACATAATCTAGTTTTTGCTGGCTAATCTGCTAACAGTTATGTTAATGATGGATATTTTACTTAGAAATAAATATGTTTGAACCCTTACTAAATCTCCTTTCAGTAACTTCAAGCAAAAATGTAAGCAGATAATAAATAAATTTTGAGATAAATGATACTTTTTCCATCCTTAAAAATGTAGTAGTTCTCTCTGGGTGTCAAATTCCCCAATAGCTATTTAATCCATATAGGTTCCCATGAGAGGAGTAGAAGAATAGAGTATGCAGTAAACATTATCTAATGTTGATTTTAAATCACACTAAATAAATATACTTACTAAGAGAAGAGCTAGAAATCTATATAAACCACATGAAAACTGTTTTCTCTCTTTGTTCTGTTTTCATCTGACCAAGGGTTGCCTCAAATAACTTTCAATTGACAATGAATCTCAGCAGAAATGATCCTATTATATAAATAACAAACTAATGTATTTAGCTGTATACCACACACATAAGTCACTAGTTCCAGATAAATGAAATATAAATGTGGTCTCTTTAATATTCCATTTAATTTGTATATCCAAGCAAACTAAGCTGTTACTTTAAAACAAGACACTTCAAGAGTATTGAAAAAGAGCCTTAGAACTGCTACATCTAGCTTTTTAAAAGTCATGATATAACTACCCCCTTTTCTAGATGTGTGTTTATGAGAAATGCATACACAATCCATGCATCATCAAGATGCCCCATGTAATGGATGAGGGGAGATTGGAGAAAGCTTACGTTGACAAAAGACAGAGATTACGGACAACACTTGGCTTGTCTGAGGAGAGCATGATTCATGGCTCTCCTCAAATTCTTTTTACTTCTTTCTCTTGCCTCATTGCTGTGGTTAGGATTTCCAATGTTAGGTTTGGGAATTAAACTGATGACAGCAGGTGTCCTTATCTTGTACCTGATCTTAAATAAAACACTTTTGGCTTTTCGCCCTTGAGTATGATGTTAGCTATGGGTTATAACATATGGCCTTTGTTATGTTGAGGTATGTCCCCTCTATACCCACCTTCTGGAGAATTTTTATCATAAACGGATGTTGAATTTTTTGCCAAAGTTTTCCCTCTTCTATTGAAATGATGATACTTTTTTATTCTTTGACTTCTTAATACAGTGGATCATATCTAATAATTTGTGGATATTGAGATATACTTGTATTCCTGAGGTAATTTCCACTTGATCGTGATGTATGACCCTTTTAATGTATTGTATTTGATTTGCTAGTTTTTTTTCAGGATTTCTGTGGCTATTTTACCAGTGACATTGGCCTGCAATTTCCTTTTTTGTGTGTGATATCACAGTTTGATATCAAGGTGATGCTGGCCTCTTAGATTGAGTTTGGAAACTTTCTTACCTCTGGAAATTTTTTTGAAGTAGTTTGAGCACAAGCAATAATTCTTATCTAAACATTTGGTAGAATTCATATGTGACACTCTCTGATCTTGGACTTTGTTTGTTTGGAGTTCCTTTATTACTGATTCAATTTCATTACCAGTAGTTGACCCCTTCATATTTTCTATTTTCTTCTTGGAAGATTGTACATTTTAGAAATTTATGCATTTCTTATAGACTGTCCATGTTATTGCTTATAGTAATCTTTATAGTAATCTCTTATCATCATATATATTTGAGCAGTGTCAGTTATTACTTCTCCTTTTTCATTTATAATCATATTTATTTGGACCCACTCTCTTTTTTGCCTTGATGAATCTAGCTAAAGATTTATCAACTACGTTTGTCTTTTAAAAGAACCAGATCTTAATTTTATTGACCTTTTCTATCATTTTTTTAGTCTCAGTTACTTCTGCTCTGATCTTTATGATTCCTTGCCATCTACTAACTTTAGGTTTTGCTTTGTTATTTTTGTCTTTTGTTATTTTGCTGTAAAGTTAAGTGGTTTATATGATATTTTTCATGTTTGTTGAAGTAAGTTTGTATTGCTATAAACTTCCCTTTGAGAACTACTTTTTCTGTGTCCTAGATTTTGGGTTTTATGTTTTCATTTTCATTTTTTTCCAGGTACTTTTTGATTTCCCCTTTGACTTCTTCAGAAACCCGTTGATAGTTTAGTAGCATATTATTTAGCTTCCATGTTGTTCGTGTTTCAGTTTTTTTTTTTTCTTGTAGTTGATTTTTGGTCATGTAGCATTGTACTCAGAAATGATACCTGATGTGATTTCAGTTTTCTTAAATTTACCTAGGCTTATTTTGTGACCTCACATGTGATCTTTCCTGGAGAATGTTCCATATACATTAGAAAAAGTGTGCATTCTTCTGGCTTTGGATGGAATGTTTATATATATATATATGTGTGTGTGTGTGTGTGTGTGTATATGTATGTATGTATGTATACACACATACACATACATATATGCATTTACATTATATATATATACACATTATATATATATATAATATATTATATATATATATTTTTGTCTAGTGTATCATTTCAAGTCACTGTTGCCTTATCAGCTTTTTTCTTTTTCTAGATGTTCTGTCTTTTGAAGTACATGGTGTGTTAAAGTTCCCTACTGTTATTGTTTTACTGTCAATTTCTCAGTTTTTGTCGATTAAATTTTCCTTCATGTATTTAGGTGTTCCTATGATAGCTGCATGTATATGTACAATTTTGTTATGTCTTTTTAGATTAATTCCTTGATTGCTATGTAATGTCCTTATTACACTGCCTTTCTTTCTGTTTCCATTTGCATGGAATATATTTATTCCATCTCTTCATTTTCTCTCTATATGTGTTTCTAGGTCTCAATTGTGTCTCTTATAAGTAGTGTCTATACAGGTCTTTTTTTAAATTTTTTATTCATTCAGCCATTTTATATATTTTGATTGGAGTTTATATTTTAAATAATATGTATCTACTTATTGCCATTTTGCTAAATGTTTTGGGATTTTGTAGCTTTTTTCCTGCTTTTCCCATCCTCTTCCTTTGTGACTTGATGATTATCTTTAATGTTATGCTTGTATTCCTTTCTTCTTTGCCTATGTATTATAGATTTCCTTATTTTGGTCACCATGATGTTTCTGATAGTTTTAAATTGTTGGTCTCTTAATTTCAAATGCATTTCAAGAACTCTGTATTTATAATCTCCTCATGATTTCTGTTTTTGACATTGTATTTTACATCTATTATCTCATAGCTGCTTATTGTGGATATCAATGATTTTACTTCTCTTGTCTTTTAACATTCTTACTCACTCTGCATATGGTTGGCTTTTACCTTTATTATATATTTATTTTGACCCATTTATTTTTTCCTTTCTTAAATTTCCTGTTTCTAGTTATGGCCTTTTCTTTTTCATTATTTTTAATATTTTTGTGAAACTGATTTGGTGGTCCTGAATCAACTTTTAGTGTACTTTTTCATTGCAGTTATTGTATTCTTCATCTTTGCTTGATTGTTCTTTATCTTAAGGGGGAAAAAAAGCTTCAATAAAACTTTTGATCTTTCTGGGCCTCCCTGGCGGCTCAGATGATAAAGCGTCTGCTTGCAATGCAGAAGACTTGGGTTTGATCCCTGGGTCGGGAAGATCCCCTGGGGAAGGAAATGGCAACCCACTCCAGTACTCTTGCCTGGAAATTTCCATGGGACAGATGTTATCTTCTTCTTGTTCTGTCTTGGTGGGTCTTCAAGAAGCTTGCCTGCTGGTGGGAGGGACTCTGTCCCTGTCCAGTTAGTTGCTTGGCCTGAGGTGTCCCAGTACTGATATCTATAGGCTATTGGGAATTAGGGTAGCAGTGTACCGTAAGGCTAATAACCTAGAAGGAGGACTCCAGCAACCAGTGTTTGAATGCTGCAACAAGCTCTGCAAATTGGCTGCTACCAAACTTTCAGTTTCCCAAGTGGCTCAGTGGTAAAAGAATCCACCTGCCTATGCAGAAGATGCAGGAGACCTGGGTTCAACCTCTAGGCTAGGAAAATACCCTGGAAGTGGCAATGGCAACTCACGTTAGTATTCTTGCCTGGAGAAGTTCGTGGACAGAGGAGCCTGGTGGGCTACAAAGTCACATGGTTTGGAGGTTTATCTTCTTGATATGAGACCTCAGACTTGGCAACCCTGTGTGGAACTTAGTTCCTTCACTCTTTTGGGGGAACGTCTGCAATTGTAATTATTCTCTCATTTGCGGGACACCCACCTGGAAATACAGGACTTGACTGTACAGTGACTCTGCCCCTCCTACTCTCCTCATTGTATTCTTCATATCTTTTGTTGTAGAAGATATTTTCTTGGAGGTTCCAATTTTTTTCTTCAATAATTTTTCTGTCAAATAGTTTTAGTGTGTCCATTAGAGGAGTTGAGCTCAGTGTCTTTTTATTCTTCCCTCTTGGCCAGTCTCCCTGTTATATTTATACACACTTCTGTATCAAGTACATGACTCTAAGTACGAAATTTCCATTTGAGTAGTTAACAGTGAGAACTAAATCATCCACATATATTTTATACATTGAAGACTGGGAAAATGTTCTGTGGACCAGCTTCTGGCACAAACATTTTTAAATCCTGTTTCTCTCCCACTGCCAATAAACTTCAGTCACATACATAAGACAGCTTGAAGTTTCTCAGTAGCTCAGTGAAGCTTTCTCCTTTTTTGAGTACTTATATTTCTGAGTTTCATTTTGAATCATACCATTGCTATACCTTCTAACCTATAATTTTTTGATCCTTTAAAATGTTCTATAACTATCCTTCAGTTCAGTTCAGTTCAGTTGCTCAGTTGTGTCCAACTCTTTGTGACCCCATGGTCTGCAGCATGCCTGGCCTCCCTGTCCATCACCACCTCCAGGAGTTTACTCAAAATCATGTCTGTTGATTTGGTGATGCCATCCAACTATCTCATCCTCTGTTGTTCCCTTCTCCTCCTGCTTTCAATCTTTCCCAGCATCAGGGTCTTTTCCAAGGAGTCAGCTCTTCTCATCAGGCGGCCAAAGTATTGGAGTTTCAGCTTCAACATCAGTCCTTCCAATGAATATTCAGGAATGATTTCCTTTAGGATTGACTGGCTGTCCAAGGACTCTTAAGAGTCTTCTCTAACACCACAGTTCAAAAGCATCAATTCTTCAGCACTCAGCTTTCTTTATAGTCCAACTCTCACATCCATACATGACTACTGGAAAAACCATAGCCTTGAAAAGGCAGACCTTTGTTGGCAAAGTAATGTCTCTGCTTTTCAATATGTTGTCTAGGTTAGTCATAACTGTTCCTCCAAGAAGTATCTTTTGATTTCATGACTGCAGCCAACATCTGCAGTGATTTTGGAGCCCCAAAAGATTAAGTCTGTCACTGTTTCCTTTGTTTCCCCATCTGTTTGCCATGAAGTGATGGGACCAGATGCCATGATCTTAGTTTTCTTAATGTTGAGTTTTAAGCCAACTTTTTCACTCATCTCTTTCACTTCCATCAAGAGGCTTTTTAGCTTTTCTTCACATAACTTTCCTTAACTCATCATTTTTATCTTCTTCCATTCCTGAAATATATTTATAGTTATTTGAGTAGCTTTGTCACTTAATTTTATTATGTGTCATTTTTAATATAATTTAATTTTTAAGTTTTATTAAGATATATTTGTCATATGTCATTGTATAAGTTTAAGATATATAGTAAATTTACTTGTATTTTATATTGCTTATATTAGCTATTGCTTATATTATTAATTATTAAGACTTGCTTACATTAATTATCACATTCAATTTAATTAACATACACAATCTCATATAGATATTTAAAATAAAAAGAAAATTATTTTCCTTGTGATGAGAACTCAGGATCTATTCTCTTAACAACTTTCAAACATGCAATATAGCAGTATTAACTATAGTCACTATGTTTTACATTATATCTGTAGTTCTTAATTATCTTGTAATTACAAGCCAGAATTTTTTGTCTTTTGATTGCCTTTATTTAACACATCTTCCCACAACAGCTCCACCTTTGGTAACCACAAATCTGATCTCTTTTTCTATACATATATTTTTTTTAATTCTACATTTAAATGAGATCATTCATTATTTTTGTTTGTTTGTTTCATTTATTTCACTTAGCATAATGTCCTGAAGTTCCATCAGGTTGTCACAAATGGCAGAATTTTCTTCTTTTTTATGGCTGAATAATATGGTATTGCATCACAATTTTTATATCTATTTGTGTGCCAGTGGATATTTAGGTTGTTCCCATGTCTTGGCTATCATAAACAATGGTGCTATGAACATGGGGTATAGATATCTCTTTAACATAGTGTTTCCTTCAGATATATACACAGAAGTGGGATTGTCAGATCATATTTTAATTTTTTAAATTAAAAATTTTAAATGAAAAGCAGAGAAATTTCCATATTGTTTTCCATAGTGATTGCACCAATTTGCCATCCTACCAACTATGCATACTAGTTCCCTTTCTCCACATCCTTTCCAGCATTTGGTATCACTTTTTTTTATATATAGTTATGATAAATGTGGGGTAGATTTGAGTCATTTCTTGATTTCCTCATTATTAATTGTTTTTCTTTCCTTGAATGCCACTTAATTTTTTATCTGATGCTAGCTTTTATGAATTTTACTTTGTTATGCCAGACGTTTTTTGTATTCCTTTAAATATGCTTCAGTTTTGTAATGAAATGAGGTTAGGTAGAAATCTTATTTTATCAAGGCTTTCATTTAAGTCATTATGTTCAACCACCACAGCCTTTATTCCAGGGCTAATTTTGCTACACAGTTTGGACAGTATCTTTTGAGTACTCTGACATCTTGTGCATTTCAAAGCTCCCTTCCCCCAAAGGCATCTTAGAAAACAGATAACTGAGCCAGGGATAATATAGCTCTCTTGGGGGGAAAAAAAAAATTGGAGAGGTAACTGAGGAAATATTTAAGAACTAAAATAAATGAATTTGAATTGCCACAAGTTCAAGAGATAAACTATGGAACACATTTGGCCATGCTTTTTAATAAAAGAATGGGCTCACCTACCTTGAAGAACTAGTACATATTGATATTCTAATAACACAATCTTGTTTCTCCTTACTAAAGTACTGGTGAAAGCCCTTGGGCAAGATAAATCTAGCCTTAATCTACCCTGGGTTATTTTTTAGTTTGGTTTAAGAACTTCTATTGAGAGCTTACTATATGTCAAGTACTGTACATAATGGCTTTGATTACAAAGTGAATAATGTTTAGTCTCTCTCTTCATGAAGCTTATCATCTGTCTTCATTTAAATAATCAATACATGTATTATGACAGTGCTTGATTAATAAGTACCAAGTATCTGTAGGCAATAGCATTGGTAGCATGACAAGCGATATTGGTAGTTGTAGTATACACTCAACTTCTGTTAATCTTGTCTTCTCCTGTACTGCTTTTAACCAAATTGACAGCACTGGGATTTTCTTTTTGTTTTCTTTTACATATTCAAATATCAATTATCTACACAATTTCATTCTACTAGTTTTCCTCACATTCATATTCAGAGATGGGCAATTATGTTCTGTTCTTTTTGGTAAAAAGAATAACTTTCTGGATTTGATCTGAGATGAAATAAATTCTTGAATAGCTGTACTTAGGGAAAAATGGTTGTGGTAGTGGTGATTTAGTTGTTAAATCGTGTCCAACTCTAGCAATTGCATGGAATGTAGCCCCCCAGGTGCCTCTGTCCCTGGGATTCTCCAGGCAAGGATACTAGAGTGGGTTGCCACTCCCTTCTCCAGGAGGGAAAAATGGTAAATGAAATATAATCCAACATACTCCAATTGATTGAATCAGCTCAAGGGTACTGCAGTATTGGTAGCCCTCTCTTTTACTGTCTCTTATTCAAGACGCTGAAAATCAGGGTGCTAACTCTTTCTTGATAATGGGTTCATGAATGTTCTTGATCATCTAGTTTCTCTTTCCCTTTTTGCAGTGATGTCTCCTTTTTCTATTACATCTTTTAACTCTTGTGGGATTAAGGGCTATAGTAACTATAACACTTTCTTGACAAAGGCTTTTATTTACAATTTTTCACAAGTATTCTGAGGAGTAGACAACACGAATTCAGTTTATTCCAGTCCTTTAGGACTTTCACACTGAGATCGGCCAAATATTCTGTTATCTTAGAGAGTTATTCACATTTAGTAAAGGTATTTTTTATCTTATGTCCACTGTTTCATACAGAAGCCAAAACAGAATGTATCTAAAAGAAAAGGCATGGAAAGTCATTTCCAAGATCCCATGGCAAGTTACATTATTGCTTATGAAACTTTGATGACATAATTTGATTAATATTCAGAGACTAAAAAGTGATCTCTTAGATTACTTTAGAGAAAATAGGGACATCTCTTACCATTTAAATGCACTTGGTTTTGAATTTGGATAGAGCAAGTTTGGACTGTGAGGAAAGCTATATTTTCCCTTGGGTTTCTTCTTGTTTTAGAGAGCCAGAAACAAAACTTGGGAGAGTCCTCTTTCTCCACAGAATCTTATCTCAGAAACAGTAGCTAAAACTACTAGGTCCCTGAGACCAGATAACAAGGAATGCCTTTATCTCTATCTGGTGAAAAATCAGGAGTGATGTTATCTTTTTCTGACACTATTCTCACATGCTCAAATGCTCAAATTTAAATTAAAGTTATTAAGTATACCATAGCAAAGCTATCTGTGATACATATATTTATGTGTGTGTGTGTATATATATATATATATATATATATATATATATATATATCTTAATAAAAAGTCATTTTCAAGTTTTATTTTAATAATTTTTCAGTGGACATGAAATATATGACTTGATTTACATAGCTTTCCAACAGCCTTCATTAGAGTCAACCTGCCTGCAGTAAGTGCTGGTAAAAAATCACACATTCTCAAGTCCCTGTGAGTCTACTGATTCAGTTGACTCTATAGCCCACAATTATAAGAAGTCATTGCACACACAGGAGTTACTGTTTTATTTGTCTCATCACCAGCTGGGAAATGATGTTTAAATAACAGACACGAGAAACCAACTAAGGTTCTCTACAGAAGGAAATCTATCTTTGTCTTTTTTAGAGATTAACTATTAAGGCAGAGTCCTTCCCAGATGATGAGACACATTTAAAACAGCGGGAATTACATTTTGTCAAAATATTATCTTTGCTATTTTAATGTCCTTTACACGTGTTTCTTTGCTTCCTGTCATGTATTTTATTATAAGATTGGGCCTACAAAAACACTAGGTTAGACACATCTTCCTCAGAGAAGAGGACTTCATGGAGCCTGGGTTTCCAGCCTCTGTAGCCTAGGCCCTGCTATAATTCTGTGATGCTGTCTACTCCTCATTCTCTCAGCTTCACACATCCCACCCATAAATACTCTTCCATTTCTCCTGCTTGCTCCTGCTAGTTTGTACGCCAACAAGTTTTTGTGCCCCTTCTGCTTAACAAGGATCTAAAACCCATTGGTGTTATTGATGCTATTAATGGTATTCTTTTACTGTCCTTCATTCATTCCCCATCCTTTGTTTCTCTCCTAAAACAGCTTGCATTCTATCTCTAGTGTATCTCTACGTTGTCACATTAACTTGTCAAAAATCCATCTCCTGGCTAAATACAATTTTCCATTTAATCTTTGTTGCTCCAGGGTGGCAGAAATATTTCAGAAAAGCATAATCATGCTCATTGGCCTCACTTCAAATAGGAACCCAGCATGAGACTAGATGAACACCAAGTGCGCCCTTAGTGCTCTTTAGTAATCATGCTAGTAATTCAGTCAGTTTTCCACTCTCCAGGATGACAATTAAATATCCTCTTATGTCTCCAAATACTTTATACATCTCCTCCCCTGGCCTCACTCTCAAATAATAATCATATTTTTGCTTTCACTGAGAAAATAGTAGCAATCAAAAGAGAAATTCCGCAAGATCCCCATAACCACATATCCACCCACAGAGATTTAGTGCAATCACTCCTCTTTCTGTAGAAAAGCACTCCATTTTCTAATCCAATGCAGACCACCATACCTATGCAATGAATTTAAAACATCACTTTTTATACAATCAAGGGTATCACTCCAACAATTTGCTGTCATTTCCTCTGCATATTCAATTTCTTCCTTTTTCTAATGGATTATTTATACCAGCATATAATTGTAGTCTTAGTTCAACTATCTTAAAAATTAAAATTAAGCACATAGTCAAACTTTTGACCTCATTTTCCTTGCAGCTGCCACTCGACTTCTTTATTCCACTTCACAGAAAACACCTTGAAAGAGCAGTCTGTACTGAATTCTCCAATTCTTATCTCATTCTTTGTTTAATCTACTCCAATTAGGCTACCACTATATCTCTTTAAAGAATTTCGCAGGTGGCTCAGTAATAAAGAATCTGCCTGCCATTGCAGGAGCTGTAAGAAACATGGGTTCAAACCTTGGGTCCAGAAGATCCCTTGAAGGAGAGCAAGGCAACCCACTCCAGTTTTCTTGCCTGGAGAATCTCATGGACAGAAGAGACTGGTGGGCTACAGTCCATGAGGTTTCAAAGAGTCAGACACAACTGAATGCCTGGGCATGCACTCACACATACCCTGTTACAAACCAGCTTTTACCCAGTCATCAAGGCTCCCCACATTGCCTAGATAGATAAAGCTAAAGCTCCAATACTTTGGCTATCTGATGCAAAAAGGCAGCTCATTGGAAAAGACCCTAATGCTGGGTAAGTTTGAGGGCAAAAAGAGGAAGGGAGTGGCATAGGATGAGATGGTTAGATAGAATCACCAACACAATCGACCTGAATCTGAGCAAACTCCAGGAGAGAGTGAAGGACAGAGAAGCCTGCTCTGCTGCAGTCCGTGGTGTCACGAAGAGTCAGACATGACTTACTGACTGAACAACAACAACAAATCTTGCATCAGCCTTTGACACAGTTGATTACTCTATGCTTCTTGATTTAACTTCTATACTTGGCTCTCAATATTTTCTGCCTACATTGTTGTCTTCCTCTTTTAAGCTTCCCTACTAGTCCTCCATAACTTCACAACATGCAAATGTTAGACTTTCTAAGATTCAGCCTATATTCCTCTTTCCTTTTTTATTACCATCTATGTCTTAGCTACATCATCAGACTCATACAGGGTTATTGTATTTCACAGTTCCAGTGGTCTTAATTATTATGATATTTCATGTGAATACTATTCTGAGGGGCCAAAAGTAAGTGATATTTCTTCATACTGTGTGGAGGAAATGGTCTCATAATGTCACCTGTACCTTGGCAATCTTCAAATGCATAACTTAAGCCTGGTTTCCCTGACCTCTAAATTTATTTTTTAGAGGTTAAACTTATTTGCCATTTTCACTTAGATATCTAAGAAGTAACTCAAATTCTATAAGTAAAAATACCAAAATTCTGATGGCACAGCATCCCATCTTATGACTCTTCTCACCCCTAATTCCTACTCTAATGTAAAGAGCCTTCTTCATCAGAGTAAATGGAAATTTCATTTATAGACGTTCAGGCAAGAGTATTGGTGTCATTCCTGACACCTCTCCAGAGTCTTTCCACTATGCATCTTATCCAATTCATCTATAGACATGCCTTCTTTCCCTTCTACATATATTTCTCACCCTACTACATGCTACCACCATGGTCTGAAACACCCATCACCAATATAATTATAATGAATTCTAAGTAATTCTTTCCTTCCTCCCTTGCCTTTCTATAGTACATTTTATAAAGCAGATGTGTGTGTGTGTGTGTGTGTGTGTGTGTGTGTGTGTGTGTGAATAGATATCACTCCTTTGCCAAAATCCTTCAAAAGCTACCCAGTTTACTCAGTATTAAATCCAACAGCCTTACGGAATCCTTCAGAACCATATGTATTCTTTACACCTGCTACTTCTCTGACTTCATGTAAAACCACCCCCTTCCTCATCCATTTTTTCCTTATAGCCACACTGGCTTTCTTTTTCTTCCTCAAAAAACTCCACAAACTCCTGTCCAAGGATATTTCTATCTGAGATCTTCTTTACATGGTATGTTGTCCCCAACAATCCACACAGTCCAATCTCCCTCCTCCTTTCAGAATTTGGTTCAAACATCACATTGTCCTGTGGTCTTGTCTTATCACTCTACACAAAATTGTAACACATGTCATCCAGCCTGCTCCCTGGAGCTCCCAGTTCCCAAATGGTCCCCATTATCCTGAATAATTTTTCTTCAAAGTTGTTGCATGTTTGGGACTAGATAGAATTAATTATTTATCTCCCCTATATTTATGCATGCTGGAATAACTAAATATACCAAAAATTAGCAGCATGAAATAACAAGCATTTTATCATCTCATAAATTCTATGAAGTAGGAATCCAAGCATTGTTTTGGAATCTCAGGCTCAGGGATCTTTAGAGGCTATAATTAATTTTTTGGCAAGGACAATAATCATTTCAAGTCTTAACTGGAGGAGAAGCCACTTCTAAACTCAGTCACTACTGTCTAGCCTCAGGTCCTCACTGGCCAGCTCCTTGCCACATGGGACTCTCTAGAGCATAGCTCACCACATGGGAGCTAGCTTCCCTGACATTGAGCAAAGAAGAGAATGAAAGAAAAGAAGCAAGATAGAAATCACAATATTTTAAAAACCTATAACTTTTGACGTGTTCTATCGTTAGAAGCAAATCACTAAATCCAGTCCACACTTAAGGCTGAAAGAATTACATAAGCAGATAATTTCTAGGAGGTAGGACTCATTGCAGACTGCCACTTTTCAGATTGCCCCTGTGGCTCAAATGGTAAAGAATCTGCCTGCAATGTGGGAGACCTAGGTTCAAGCCCTATGTTAGGAAGATCCCCCAGAGAAGAATATGGCAACCCACTCCAGTATTCTTATCAGGAGAATCCTATGGACAGAAGAGACTGGTGGGTTTCAGTCCCTGAAGTCACAGAGACACAATTGAAGCATCTTAACACCCACATGCCACATCCTCTACTAGAATACAAGGTTCATATTATTTTTGCTACCATATATCAGCATAAACCAATACCTGGCTATAGAGTAATCACCTGTTAATTATATGAACTAGCTTATTACTCTCCCACTGCTTTCTTGCCTAGGCCTTATATTCCCACTAAAATGTGAAGATATTTTCTGTGATGTCTTACATTTAGAATTTTATACATACCTGATGATACATATCCACTGATGGGCTTCCCAGGTGGTGCTAGTGGTAAAGAATCCAGCTGCCTATGCAGGAGACATAAGAGACACAGTTCAGTCCCTGGGTCCAGAAGGTCTGCCGGAGGAGGGCATGGCAGCCCACTCAAATAGTCTTGCCTGGAGAATCTCATGGACAGAGAAGACTGGCAGGTTACAGTCCATAGTGTCACAAAGAGTCAGACATGACTGAAGCAACTTAGCATGCACACATCCCCAGTGAGTTTTCTCCTTCCAACCCTAGCATGTTATGGCTCTGCACCACACTTCAGATCTCAGGTCAGATGGTGAACCGCTAGCCCCTCTGCCTCCTCCCCCCCGCCAATCCCTATGACTCTCTTTAGCTTCTGTGAGTTCATGTGGTGCCTATACTACTTAGCTGCATGGTTACTTATATATGTCTTATTCATTCAGACTGTGAGCTTCATGATAACAAATGCCATGTATTCACCCGATATAAACTCAGCCAAGTTTGGTGCGGCATCTGTCTATAGAGCTGTCAAACACACCTGGCAGAGTCCTTGCATACTGCAAGCACTCAACATATATTAGGGTCAAATACTCTATTGGTTTCATTATTTGTTATTTCCAGTCCCACCTAAATGTTCATATATATTTGCAAAATAGCTGAATTCAAGTTCTTGAATCATTTATGAATGAACAGTTTGAGCCTCTGTTTTCCTTTTGACTCTGACATTTATATTGGTTAAATGCCATGACTTTAATTTAATTCCAAAATGGAGTTTTCTGCCACTCTATGCATCTCCTGTGAAGTGGAAGAATGGTCAGAGAGAAAGCAGGGAGAATAGGAAAAAAAAAATAGAGGCAGACTAGAAATAAAATGGATTAGGCAGCAAAGATTCTTGGACCTTAGCTTTCCCAACAGTGAAAATGACAAAGCAGGCAGCAGTTGTACAGAAGAACTAGAGTAATTTCCTTTATGTTATAAATTCCTGTCTTCATAGATAGGGTCTTTGGAAGTGTCTTCAAAGCAGCTTAAATTGCCTGAACCCACATTTTCTTTTCACCCACAAATCCTTAAGCACAGCAGCAAGGAAGGCTCAAGCTAAACTAATCCAGTTGTTCATTAACTACATCATTTACAGGGAATAATTGCTCACTGCCCCTGTTTCCACTCAGTATTGGCTTATGTAGAGAGAGTGATTCAAGCTCTGGAGTCCTCCCAGATATACGGATTTGTTATCCAAAAGGACACCCTTCAGAACACATAATTAAAGATTATTCATGTAAGGCAGAATAACAGGAATCATTTTCCTAATTTCACAAGATTCATTAGAATAGAATAATAATAAATAGATGCTTTTTGATGACATGGGAAGAATTTGTAAAAAGTCAAGCCAAGGATTTAATGAAGACATATCATAACTGCCATATTTGCCATGTTGACCTAATTATCAAAATACCATATTCCTTTGGCCCAACTATGGTAGTCCAATAAAGCTGCTATCTACCACCTCTAGAGTTCAATAAATCTCCTTTGCCTGAGTCTTAGAGAGTCAACACATGATATCTGAGCAGTGTTCATCTCAACATCTGATACAAATCCAAAGTTACAATCCAGCTAGCTTAGTGCATGTTCTCCAGAAGGATGGAAGCAAGAACAGATTTGAAGACATATTTTACTGCCTCTTTGGATGTAAGTAGAATACCTTCTATGGAGAAAGTTTTCTGTCTATTTTAGGGCATTCAGGTTGTACTAAATATGTAAGACTGGGCTCAGAATCAAACCAAAAGTTAAAAGTTTTGAATATGATGATAGTTTTCATTAGAAGTCAAGCAAACAAGTTTTACCCCTAAAATAAGCATGTAACATTTTAGTCGCTGGATGTTTCAGAGGTCAAAAGGCAGTGCCATGTGGCACGTGGGGTGTGTGTGTGTGTATGTGTGTGTGTGTGTGTGTGTGCGAGTGTGCATAGGCACACAGGCCAGCATGTCTTAAAACAGAAAACTATATTTGTCTCCTCTGATCCATCTGCTCTAATAGCAATAAACCGTTTACAGAGGCTTAAAGCAATATGGACTGCAGGGTTGATTTGACTTAAGGTTAAAGCATTTGTCCAGAGTTTTGAAGGCTTTGCTAAAATGTTTCAGAGCTTCCCTCGTTGTACTCAACAGCATTTACAACTGCTAGCAAATCACAGAGGGCAATTCTTCCGTGTGTATGTATAGAATCAAATGGCCTTTGTGTTCACATGCTATATACTTTTCTGCTTATCTGTTTGCTTTTTTCAGCCACCCAGAATAGTGAAAATACATAAAATGGTCTTAGTTTTGGTTTTGATATATCTGGAGAGTAAATTACATCTTAGAGACTGCAGCGGTCATGACAGATAATAAGATAATATACCAAACTTTATCTGTCTATTATGGAATCCTGTTTAATAACACAGAAATTAATTCACATTGCTCATCTCCAGGCTGTGGACTGCATAGGTTGGGTGAGTACAGGATGGCTGTGATTTGAGGAAATGAATATCATTTTCATGATAAAGGTGGATGAGTGTTTCTCTTGTCCTTGCTTTCTTTTGCCATTTTCTTTTTTCTTGAATGTTACTTACTCAGATCAATGCTCCAATCAGGTCTTCTTAAAAATCCTTGTCTCCATATATATGCATTATCATATGTGAAATCAATCGCCAGCCCAGGTTTGATGCTTGATACAGGGTGCTCAGGGCTGGTGCACTGGGATGACCTAGAGAGATGGAATCGGGAGGGAGGTGGGAGGGGGGTTCTGTAAGGGGAACACATGTATACCCATGGTGGATTCATGTCAATGTATGGAAAAACCAACACGATAATGTAAAGAAAACTAAATAAATAAATAATAAAAACGCTTGTCTCTACTTTTCACAACAAGGTTATATATTAGGCTAGTAAGAATTAGCTATTCATGGTATTGATTAATTTGTAAACAAAACCTCAAAAGAGAGGCAACCAAATAAACTAAATCTCTATTTCTATTTTTTTATTTTAATTTATTTTTCTTGAAGTATGGCTGATTTAAAATGTTGTGTTAGTTCAGCTGCACTGCATTTCTATATGCACACACACACACACACACATATATATATATATATATTGATTTCACCCGCTGCCCATCTACTCTGTACATAGCAGTGTCTTTATGTCAATTCCTAAATCCCAGTTTATCCCCTTTTTTACCCCGTTGGTAGCCACAAGCCTTCTTTCTATGACTGTGAGTCTATTTCTGCTTTGTAAATATGTTCATTTGTATCATTATTTTTAAGATTCCACATATGTGATGCCATATGATGTATATTTTTAAATTTAGAAGATGTAAAACCTCTAAGATCTGTAAAATTCTATGTGAAGAAGAGAATTAAAGGAGACAAGGCAACCTCATTATTTTCCAGCTTATATCACCTCTCCCTAGAGAAGAAACTAATGTGCTTATGACATTCTCTTCTTATATATGAAAATATATTTTAAAAAATATTTAAATGTTCATAATCTTAAAAAGTTATGTCTAACAAGAAAAATTCCAGAAATATATCTATATATAACTATATATAGCTTTTTCTTTTGGTGTGAGTAGAAAGAAAATCACCACAGTTGAATACCATAGTCTGGTGGGATGGATATTATAAGGTAGACAGGCCAAGAGTGAAAATTCTGGTTTGAGATGTCAGAACAGTATTACATATAGTAGAGTTAGTCTACGTCCCAGGTATGATCATTAAAAAAGAAAAAAAGCAAGATCACCTTGAACTTTATTAAACATGCCTAAAGAAACCTATGCCAACTTGATTTTATTTAGCTAAAGGTCATTCCAACTCAACTGAGATTGCAAATTGTAGCAAGACTGGATAATGGAATAGAGAGCCTATCAATTTCTGTCTTATACTATTAATGACATATTGTATGTCAGTTCAGCCACTCAGGCCTGTCCAACTCTTTGAGACCCCATGGAGTGCAGCATGCCAGGCTTCCCTATCCATCACTTACTCCCAGAGCTTGCTCAAATCCATGTCTATTGAGTTAGTAATGCCATCCAACCATCTCATCCTCTGTCGTCCACTTCTCCTCCTGCCTTCAATTTTTCCCAGGGTCTTTTCCAATGAGTCAGTAATTACTGGACTTCAGCTTCAGCATCAGTCTTTCTGATGAATATTCAGGACTGATTTCCTTTAAGATTGATTGGTTTGATCTCCTTTCAGTCAAGGGTCTCTCAGAGTTTTATCCAACACCACAGTTCAAAATTTCAATTCTTTTGTGCCCAGACTTCTTTATGGTCCAACTCTCACATCCACACATGACTACTGGAAAAACCATAGCTTTAACTATACAAACCATTGTTGGCAAAGTGATGTTTCTGCTCTTTAATATGCTGTCTAGGTTTATCATAGCTTTTCTTCTAAGGAGCAAGTGTCTGTTAATTTCATGGCTGCAGTCAACATCTGCAGTGACTTCGGAGCCCAAGAAAATAAAGTCTGTCACTGTTTCCATTGTTTCCCCATCCATTTGCCATGAAGTGATGGGACCAGATGCCATGATCTTCGTTGTTTTGAATGTTGAGTTTTAAGCCAGTTTTTTCACTCTCTTCTGTCACTTTCATCAATATTATCTTTAGTTCTTCCTCACTTTCTGCCATAAGGGTGATGCCATTTACACATCTGAGATTATTGATATTTCTCCTGTCCATCTTGATTCTAGCTTGTGTTACATGCAGCCCGGCATTTTTCATGATGTACTCGGCATATAGAGCTTCCCTGGTGGCTCAGACAGTAAAGCGTCTGAGATCTGGAGAAGGAAATGGCAATCCACTCCAGTATTCTTGCCTGAAAAATCCCAAGGACAGAGGAACCTGGTTTGTTATAGTCCATGGGGCCGCAAAGAGTCGGACACAACAGCAACTTCACTTCACTTCACTTCACTTGGCATATAAGTTAAATAAGCAGGGTGATAATATACAACCTTGACATACTCCTTTCCCAATTTGGAAAAAGTCCATTGTTCCATGTCCAACTCTAACTGTGGTTTCTTGACCTGCATACAGATTTCTCAGGAGGCAGGTAAGGTTATCTGATATTCCCATCTCTTTAAGAATTTTCCACAGTTTGCTGTGATCCACACAGTCAAAGGCTTTAGAGTACTCAATGCAGCAGAAGTAGATGTTTTTCTGGAATTATCTTTCTTTTTCTGTGTATATAATACATATTGTATACATGCAGTGAATTCTTGATCCATGTATAAAGGTGCATATTTTGATACATCACCAGAGTGATTGATGTGGGTCTCAATGCAATCATTCTGCAGATTGAAAAGATACTGTTTATAATAGCCAGGACATGGAAGAAACCTAGATGTCCATCAGCAGACGAATGGATAAGAAATCTGTGGTACATATACATAATGGAATATTACTCAGCCATTAAAAAGAATACATTTGAATCAGTTCTAATGAGGTGGATGAAATTGGAGCCTATTATACAGAGTGAAGTACACTAGAAAGAAAAACACCAATGCAGTATACTAATGCACATATATAAAATTTAGAAAGATGGTAACAATAACCCTGTATGTGAGACCACAAAAGAGACAAAGATGTATAGAACAGTCTTTTGGACTCTGTGGGAGAGGGCAAGGGAGAGATGATATGGGAGAATGGCATTGAAACATGTTTATTATCATATGTGAAATGAATCCCAGTCCAGATTCGATCCATGATACAGAGTGCTTGGGGCTGGTGCACTGGGATGACCCAGAGGGATGGGATGGGGAGGGAGGTGGGAGGAGGGTTCAGGATGGAGAACATATGTACACCCATGGCAGATTCATGTCAATGTATGGCAATACCAATACAGTATTGTAAAGTAAAAAATAAATAGAATAAATATATAAACAAATAAACAGGAAAAAAAATAAAGATCTAAAAAAAAAAAAAGATGATGAAAGTTCCTTTCAAATGGGAAGAATGACTTCAATATGCTATAAGCATCTTTGAGAGAAATATAAATTACAAGCCTGGGTTAACCAAAAATATCACTTGTTTATTTTTGGATGGGCTTCAGGAAAATGTGTGAGATACCTAAGGGAAAGTTTTATTGTCTGAAATTAAGATTAATAATATAATCATTGCTCCATGAGAGCAGATATTTCGTCTGTTTCTGCCTTCTTATTTCATTGCTAAATAGCATATATGCAGAAGTACTTCATGGTAAATTTCCCTACATGGGTTGATTTTGAAGGGAACAAAATGCATCCACTTGGCTATTGGCATAGTCCGCTAACTGGTCTCTTTGTTCTTATTCTCACTCTGGAATTCTCTACCTAGTCTCCAACACAAGTATATATATATATATATATTTTTTTAAACAAAGCCCTTCCTCTGCTTTGGAGTCCTTCTTGCCCAACTCTCTTTACCCAGAGACGTCCTTTCTGACCACTCCTCCACCCTCTACTGTCCTCCAGTACCACCAGTCTTCAATCCAATTCTTAACTGGGTCAAGTGCATTCTTGTCTTTGGACCTTTGCATCAGCTTTCTCCTCTACAATGTCCCAGTTGATTCATGTGGTTCACCTTTCTGCTCATTCAAATCTCAAATTTCTTTAAATAAAAATATAGACAATAGCAGTCAACACTCTTACAGTACTTACCATGTGTCTAGCATCAAAGTGCTTTACATACATTTTTTTATCAGAAATTTATAACTTTTCAACCATTTCCTTCATCTTCTCAACCTCTGTCTCTGGCAACTACCATCTGTTCACTGTATCTATGAGGCTTTTCCCCCACAAATGAGAGAGATTATATGGTATTTTTTTCTGATTTATTTCACTCAGCATAATCATCTTGAGGTCTGTTCATGTTGTCACAAATGGCAAGATTTCAATTTTTATGACTGAATTATGTATTATATATGGAACAGAACATATATAAGGTGTAATATTATACACATACTACCTCAAATTTATGTATCTACATGTCTTTATGTATGCATATATATGTATATATAGGTATATACTTTACATATATATGCAATGTATATATACATGTATATATACATATATCACATCTTTTTTATCCACTCATCTCTCAGTGAGCATTTAGGTTGCTTCCATATCTTGCCTATTGTGAATAAGGTTGCAACATGCAGATGAAGATGTTTATCAAGTTAGTACTTTCATTTTTTTTGGATAAAGACCCCAAAGTGAAATTGTTGGATCACATAGCAATTCTATTTTAAATTTCTAGCTCATTTAATACTAACTTAAGAACTGAAAGTGGATCCTATAGCTATCAACCTCATTTTCAGTTGAAGATACTAAGGCACAGAGAGTCTATGAAAACTGCCTAAGATCAGACATTAGTAAATAATGAAAATAAATTTGACTCCATATCTGAAGTTCATTATTTTGACAGCTTTATTATTCTGCATTTCAGAAAATTGTCACCCAGTTACTCTCTATCATATTACTCTATTTTAATTTTCTTGAGAACATCTATCACTAAGGGATACTTGTCATATGTATTCATTTGTATATATATATATATGGCTCAGAGGATAAAGAATCTGCCTGCAGTGCAGGAGATTGGGTTCTGTCCCTGGGTCCCTGGGTCTGGAATATCCCCTGGAGAATGGAATGGGTACCAATTCCAGTATTCTCCTCTGGAGAATTCTAGGGAAAGAGGAGTCTGGTGGGCTACAGTTAATAGGATTGTAAAGAGTCAGACATGACTGAGTGATTAAACTTTCAGTACTTTTACAAATTGTCATCTGTCTCTTTTATCTAAAATATAATAATTTTATGAGGCCAAGGTGCATTTATTTCTACTTTGTTTGCAGCAAGGTATCTTGCATTGAGAGTGCTTCTTGACATGTAGGAAGCACTCACCAAACATATGCTGAAGAATTAATTAGCAGCCTAACAGATTTGTTCCCAACTGGTTGTCAGTGCAGGCCTCCAAGATGGTGAATTGGATCTGGCCATTCATCTCAGAGAATTCTGAGTCCTTAACCATTACTTTGCCTAGAAGTGATCAAAGCTAATGATTCACCCTGACTAAGTTAAGGAGAGATTAATTGATAAATCAGATGACAACTTTTTAATTTACCATGAGTAATGTTCCTGTCAACCTAAAAGAACATTCATCACCTATTAAAGAAACCTCTGTGGGAAGGCAAATTAAGATCAGAAGGTAGCTCAGCAAATGTAAAATCAAAGCAAAGAGGATTTGAATACTTACAAGATATTTTAATCAAGCAATGGCAGCTCAGCGAATCACCTTTCCCAACGAACAGGCAATTCTCACCAGTAGGCCAGACTTTCCAGTCAACAGAGACTCTGTGTCCTTTTAGAAGGACTGTACAATCTTATTGTCCAACTCTAGGAATCTTTATTCTCCACCTACCTCAAGACTCTTTTGTTTTTGTCTTTTCAGTGCTTTTAGATTTGGAGAAGAAATCTACTTCAAATGCCATTTCCAGAAGGCACCCACCATAACTCTCTATGGGTCTTCTCACTAGAGTCTTCTCTGGGGTCTCCTTAATGTAACTCAATTCCCAAATAACTCAACTCAGAAGCTCATGATATAACCTAATTTGCAAAAAGCAGTTAATGGACTGATTATTTGAGAGTCAGGGTTCTATATCGGGTTGATTATTTGTGTGGCAGCCATATTGTGGAAGGAAATAAGGTATTATATAAGAAGTCAGCTGATGTTTAGGAAAAGGAACAGATATTTGTGTATCCACTCTGTCTAGGTGTGTCTGGATATGCCTACCTTACCCCAAGATTGTCTCCTTGCCTCCATTGTCCACTTTCAAATTTAAAAATGCCCTTATATTTACTGTTTATGCTATATTTATAACCATATTTGTAGTGGCCATCATTTTCTAAGGTGGCCACAGGATAACATGGCTGCAGCTGTCTGAAGAGGCATTGGTGGCCTGGGAAGCAGCTTCATGAAGATCACCCTGGAGATGGAGGAGGGAGCAGGGTAGTGACCGGTGCATGCAGTTCCCATTGCAGGACCTGCGGTGGCAGCAGATGGGCCCCATGGTGACCAGTGGCAGTGGAATACCAGGGTAGTGGCCCCTCCTGGGTGGTGGATCAGTTCCACGGTGGACAGTGACTCCTGAGAAGTGGATCAGCTGCAGGGCGGCCAGCAGCATTGGTGAGGCCAGTGTGCCCTCCTGGGTGTTCTCGGCTCCCGCCCCCTTACCAGCCACTCCATCAGGGCCTTTGTCTCTACCCTTGGCCTTATGTTGACTGACACTCGACAGCCAGTGAAGATGTAAGACCAGCTATGGGACAGCCAGGGCACTAGGCATGGCATCCAGCTATGTTGAGTGGTCAAAGTTAGTTGGGGACTTACTGGTAAAACGTGATCCACTATAGAAGGCAGTGGCAAACCACTTTAATATTCTTGCCTTGAGAACCCCTTGAACAGCATGAAAAGGCAAAAAGATTTAACACTCAAAGATAAACTCACCAAGAAAGTAGGTATCCAATATACTACTGCGGTAGGGCAAGGAAATAGCTACAGAAAGAATGAAGAGGCTGAGCCAAAGCAGAAATGACACTCAGTTTTGGTTGTATATGGTGGTGAAAGTAAAATCCTATGCTATAAAGAACAATATTGCCTAGAAATCTCGAATCTTAGGTCCATGAATCAAGTTAAACTGAAAGTGGCCAAACAGGGGAAGGTGAGAGTGAACATCGAAATTTTAGGAATCAGTGAACTAAAATGGATAGTAATGGGAGAATTTAATTCAGATGACCATTATATCTAGTACTATTGGCAAGAATCCCTTAGAAGGGATGGCATAGCCCTCATAGTCAACAAAACAGCCTGAAATGCAATTCTTGGTTGCAATCTCAAAAATGACAGAATAATCTTGGTTCATTTCCAAGGCGAACCATTTTCAAACAGCAAAAGAGATATAGAGATGTCTCACCAGATGGACTTCACCAGAGGGTCAGTACTGAAATCAGATTGATTTTATCTTTTGCAGCTGAAGGTGGAGGAGCCCTATAGAGTCAGCAAAAATAAGGCCAGGAGTTGACTGTGGTTTAGATAATTAGCTCCTTATTACAAAATTCAGACTCAAATTGGGTGGGGGGAAGCATGGAAAACCACTAGGCCATTCAGGTATGACCAAAATCAAATCTCTTATGATTATACAATGGATGTAATGAATACATTCAAGGAAATAGATCTGGTAGACAGAGTGCCTGAAAATATATGAATGGAAGTTCACAACATTATACAGGAGTTAATAATCAAAACCATCTCCAAGAAAAAGAAACGCAAGAAGGCAAAGTCTGAGGACTTAAAATTGTTGAGAAAAAAAAGAGAAGCAAAAGGCAGAGGGTAAAGGGAAAGATATACTCAACTGAATGCAGAGTCCCAGAAGATAACAAAGAGAGAAAATAAAGCATTCCTAAGTAATCAGTGCAAATAAATAGAGGAAAACAAGAGAATGGGAAAGATAAGAGATCTTTTTAAGAAAATTGGACATGCCAAGGGAACATTTCATTCAAAGATAGGCAAAAAAGGACAAAAACAGCAACCACCTAACATAAGCAGAAAAAACTTTAAAGAGGAGGCAGGGATACACAAAAGAAGTCTACAGAAAAGCTCTTAATGACCTATATAACCATGATGGTGTGGTCACTCACCTAGAGCTACACATCCTGGGATGTGAACTCAAGTGGGCATTAGGAAGCATACTACAAACAAAGCTAATGGAGATGATGGAATTCCAGCTGAGCTATTTCAAATCCTAAAAGATGATGCTGTGAAAGTGCTGCATGCAATACACCAGCAAATCTGGAAGACTCAACCATGGCCACAGAACTGGAAAAGGTCAGTTTTCATTCCAATCCCAAAGAAAGGCAATGCCAAAGAATGTTTAAACTACTGCACAATTGCACTCATTTCACATGCTAGCAAATAATGCTCAAAGTTCTCCAAGCTAGGCTTCAACAGTACATGAATCAAGAAGTTCTAGATGTTTAAGCTGGATTTAGAAAAGGCAGAGGAACCAGAGATCAAATTGCTAACATCTGTTAGATCATAGAAAAAGCAAGGGAATTAAAAAAAAAATCTGTCTCTGATTCATTGACAACACTAAAACCTTTGACTGTGTGGATCACAATAAGCTGGAAAATTCTTAATGATATGGGAGTACCAAACCACATTACCTGCCTCCTAATAAACCTGTATGCAGGATAATGAGAAACAGTTAGAACTGGACATGGAACAAAAGACTGATTTCAAATTGAAAAAGTTATACATCAAGGCTGTATATCATAACCCTGCTTATTTAACGTATATGCTGAGTATATCATGAGAAATGCTGGGCTGGATGAATCACAAGCTGGAATCAAGATTGCCTTGAGAAATATTGACAACCTCAGTTGTGTAAATGATACCACTTTAATCACAAAAAGTGAAGACGAATTAAAGATCCTTTTGATGAAGGTGAAAGAGGAAAGTGAAAAAGCTGGCTTCAAACCCAGTATTCAAAAAATTAACATCATGCCATCCGGTCCTATTACATCATACAAATAGAAGGAAACTGTCAGATTTCATGTTTTTTACTCCAAAATCAATGCAGGTGTTAACTGCAGCCACATAATTAAAAGACACTTGCTTTTTGGAAGAATAGCTATGACAAACATATACAGTGTATTAAGAAACAGAAACATCACCTTACCCACAAAGGTCCATATAATCAAAGCCATGTTTTTTCCAGTAGTCATGTATGGGTATGAGAGTTGGACCATAATGAAGGCTAAAGAATTAATACTTTCAACTGTGGTGTTAGAGGAGACTCTTGAGAGTCTCTTGGACAGCAAGATGAAACCATTCAATCCTAAAGAAAGTCAACCTTGAATATTCATTGAAAGAACTAATGCTGAAGCTGAGCTCCAGTACTTTGGCCATCTGGTGCAAAGAGCTGACTCATTGCAAAAGACCCTGATTTAGGGGAAATTGAGGTCAAGAGGAGAAAGGGGTGGCAGAGAATGAGACAGTTGAATGGCATCACCTCAACGGACATGAGTTTGAGAAAACAGTGTAATAAGTGAAGGACAGTGAAGCCTGGCATGCTTCAGTCCATGCAATTGCAAAGAGCTGGACACAATTTAACAACTGAACAGCAACAACAGCAATGGCAATACAGCATAGTAAATAAAAGGACACACTATGAAGAAATATAGCTTAGGTTTTATCTCCAAACTCAGGATTTACTCAGTCTCAGTTTTCATAATTATTGTACCTACATCATAAGTTTTGCCATGAGGAATTAATGAAATGATACTTATGAAATCCTTAGCTAATGCCTTGAAATTTTAAACATATAAAATATTAAATATTAATTATAGCAATTATTATTTTACCAATGATAAAAGACATTGGTTACTTTCAGTAGTAAAATGCCTCCCAATACTCTGAGTAGTATAAACTCTTTCCTAAATTTTGAAAGCAAAATAAGTTCTAAAGAGGATGTTATAGATAAGACAACATTTAAATATGATCAGAGGGTAGTCTCCTTGAAAATCTGCCTTCTAAGCAATGAAAGACTTTAGCCAAGTAAATTACTAGAATGCCAAGTGCATGGCCCATCACTTTTTGAAGTTAATTTAGAATCCCTAAGTAAGTAAATGAAAATAAAAGCTTCATAGCCAAATAAGTCCAGGAAAAGCTATACAATCTTTTTGAGAAGTCACATGCATATTAGTATATTGACATAGTAAATAACTTGTCATTAAAAATTACATTGAATTTGTTTTTATCACCGTCTTCTTTGAAAACAGATGTGAACCCTCCTACATACACTTAATTTGTTTTCCATTTCATGCCCATTCTTTCACAAAAATAGTGTTCTAGAGAACACAGCTTATAAGCACTCCATTAGACAGAGATTCTAGGGCAGTTGGTTACTAATTCTTTTCTACTCTGAAATATCACAGAAACTGAAAAACCCCCTCACAGAGCACCTTAAAAAGTGCAATGATTTGTGACTCAAATCTTGCTCTCAACTGCAAGGCTATCACCATTATAGTACACACCCATCCCCACCACCCTTAGGAAAAATCTAAATGCAACAGTTTTCAGAACTTGTGAATATGCTCTTTCATGTCAAAAAGTACTTTGCACATATGAGTAGGGGAGAGTATCCTGGAGTACCTATGTAGGCCTAAAGTACTCACATAAATCATTAAGTGTGAAGAATAATTCCTGGCTGGGATTTCCAACCAGGAAAGAAGGACAGAAAGATGCCACTTCACTTATCTTTGTTGGCCTTGAAGACAGAGGAAGGGGACCATGATCCAAGAGATACAGTAGCTTTCAGAAGCTGGAAATGAACCTTTGCTTACACTTAAACAAGAATATAGAGATTTGTACCAAACTTCTAGCCTACAATTAATAAAAGGTAATATTGTAAAATATGAAGGTAAGATAATAAGATAACATAATTATCTGTTTAAGCATCTACATTTTAATAATTTGTTACAGGATCAGCTATGAATGAGTACAATCATTATCTTCACAAATAACAGCTTTGCTCACTAAATATATATCAGGCTTATCTGCCTCATGTGAAAGTGAAAGTTGCTCAGTTGTGTCTGACTCTGCGACCTCATGGACTAGACAGTCGATGGAATTCTCCAGAATACTGGAGTGGGTAGCCTTTCCCTTCTCCAGAGGACCTTCCCAACCCAGGGATCAAACCCAGGTCTCCCACATTTGCAGGCAGATTCTTTACCAGCTGAGCCCCAAGGGAAGCCCTCACATGCATATATTAATTCATTAATCAATCTATTAATCCTTACAACCACCCTAAGCGGAGAGGCTATTATCAACCCAAATGTGGGGTAGAAACTAAGGCATAGAGAAGTGAGGAATCTTGCCCAGGGTCACATAGCTAGTGAGTGTTGGAGCTTGAAATCAAACACAAGCAATCTCTGGATTCTAGGTTCTGATTCACAAAGAGCATTAGTTTAGTGAGTTAGGATACAAGTAAGTGGGGCTTCCCTGATAGCTCAGTTAGTAAAGAATTCAACTGAAATTCAGGAGACACTGGTTCAATTCCTGGGTCAGGAAGATCTGCTAGAGAAGGGATAGGCTACCCACTCCAGTATTCTTGATTTTCCCTTATTGCTCAGCTGGTAAAGAATATGCCTGCAATGTGGGAGACTTGGTTTGATCCCTGAGTTGGGATGATCCCCTGGAGAAGTGAAAGGCTACCCACACCAGTATTCTGGCCTGGAGAGTTTCATGGACTATATAGTCTTTGGGGGTCACAAAAAGTCAGACACAACTGAGCAACTTTCACTTCACTTCACTCCAGTAGCCTAGGTTCACCAAACATTACTGACTTCTTCATTAAAGTTCAATTGTATGCTTCTAATTTATCATCATATTTTACTTAGACTCCATATTTTCTATTTCTTTTCAGATGATGTAAGTCTCAGGAATAAGATGAACATGAATTGTACTAATCTTATTAATATAATCTCATTTTTATACACAGACAAATTTATGCATTCAATTTGTCTTAAAAACCTAGATATTCCAAGAAATAGTGTCTGCATCCTTTTAAAAGCCTTATCCATCGCTTGAAAAATATTGAGTATTTGAGTCTTCTCTTTACATAGTACTTTCTGCTATTGACTCAGGCAACCAACTAACTAATTATATATAGGCCTATCCTGTGCCAGTATGGTGCACAAGTGACATAAATATTAAAAAGTATGTAAGCCATAGCTTTGGCTTTCATAATCAGTAAGTTTAAGACATTTACATCAGAGTCAATTTTATGCAATTCTCAGCTTACTGTAATCCCCCACTTCCCACCAGGAACAACATCAGTTGAATATTTCGTAGTATACAATTGAACTAACTAGAAGGCAATCCATTTATTACAGTCTTCCATACATCTTTCTCTTAACTTTTAAAGTAAAATCTATATCATCAGGAACTGAAGGATTTACATGGTTGGACAAACATACAATACAAATACAAAAATATTAATCCCCCTCCAACCTCAGTTCACATATTTAGGCCCTCCCAACCTTTTTAGTGGCCCTCAAATTTATGATAGAAAACCGGATTCATGCCTTTAACACACACACACACATACACAAACAAATATTCAAAGCATATATCCCTCCAAGTATTTAGGACATCAAGTCCCAAATTCCCTTTTAAGATTGGCCTTTTGTAACCGTGGAAATAACCCTGCAACAATCTCTAAATAATTTGCAATAAATATTGCAAAATGTTTCAGCATGATAGCTTACAGTGAATGATGTCAGATTCGTGATCTCTGAAGAAGATTTAGCTTCGGGACCAGAGACCAGGCTTGACCATTTAGAGCTCTTGTGTATCAGAAGTTTTATTACAGTGAATGGGAAAGAGAAAGCTTCTGACATAGACATCAGAAGGGTGACAGAGAGTGACCCCCTCACTAGTCTTAGCAAGGGAGCTATATACTTTTTAAATTAACTATTATAATAAGTCAAAATAATGTCTTAAGGTTGTAAAGACCTTACCAGACCCACTCCCACAATTTACATTTTAAGATAACAGGATTAGAACTTAACAATAAAAGATCTTACCAGACCCTCTCCCATAATAAACATTTTAAGATAACAGGATTATACCCATGGCAGATTCATGTCAATGTTTGGCAAAACCAACACAATAAAGTAAAGAAAATTAAAAAAAAAAAAAAAGAAATTGTGCAAAGATGCTATGGACACACCACATAACAAATATATGGTCTGATATAGTAAATGTCAATATGTTAAAAAAAAAAAAGATAACAGGATTAATCAAAAGGTTTTCAGGAAGAAGAAACTGTCCTCAAGCAGGTTACAATGCTGTTATATAATCCTTAGTACAGAGTTCAAACTGACATGTTTTGTTGTGTAATCAGCAAATTTAATGGGAAAAAAAGTTACTAAGACTAAGGAATGTAGGGGGGTAAAATTATTTTTGTCCTCTCCTCCTCCTTGAGAATTCCAGATCCCTATCTTCTCTTTGAGAGACGCAGACCTCTCTCTCCAATTTGGGGACCCTGAACTTCTTATCAGTCTATCTAGAAATTGACTCTTTCATCCCCCTCCCTTTTCTTTTAGGAGAATTATGTTGCCAAGGGAAAGGGGCATTGTTTTCTTTCCATAATTACTTCCTGCTGTTGAGGGGTGTCATCCCTAAACTGTTGAAGCAACATATTCTCCTAACCCTCATATGGAGGGTCTCTGATCCAGGGGTCCCAAGTAATAGTTGGAGGAGTCTGTGGCACTCATAGGAGCCTGAACAACCATTTGTAACTTAAAAGCTTTCAGATGGTTAGAAACAAATCAAGTTACACAGTTACAGATGCAAGGAGCAAGCAGTAAAAACAGAAAAGTTAGAATTATTATGATTAAAATAGTTTTCCACCATAGGGAGCTAGTTAATATTTCCCAAAGTGAGGTGACTGCAGCTTCAGGAGAATCCATAGCCTGAATCATCTTGTTCATGTGTTTAGTAAAGTGAGTAACATTAGTACTTATATATCTGGTATACATGTATAACATTGGGTATTAATAATAGAACAAGTTCCTCCTTGTGTGACTGTTAGAATATCTAAAGTCAATCTGTTTTGCAAAACCGCCTTTCTAATTTGTATTTGTTCAGCATTAAGGGCTGAAAGAGCTTTTTTAGAGTCTTGTAGAGTCTGTTGAGTAAAGTTAGTTAGAGCATCAATTCGTAACACAACATCTGTAATTCCCAGAGAGGAACGAATGTTGCAGCCAGATGATCTTACCAATGAAATACAGACCTTGCCAGCAAGTTTTAATGTGTGGCAAGTTAGCGGGCTTCTCTGGAAGCTCTGAAACTATGAAGCCATGAGTAAAAGGCAAACCTAGGGTACATCTACCTATCCAGTCAGTGGGAAACCATGCTCATGGGTAAGAGCCACATATCCAGTAGGTCTCGTTTGGAGCAAACCAGTATGACTGAGGGATCCAGACCCATGGGTTCCTGGCCAGGCAAAAGGAGGAACTAAACTGGGATTGGAAAACACAGGAATGATTGTGTTGCATATTTCTTGAGGCAAAAATCCCAATTGTTTCCAATAATTATAATTAAGTTGTTGGCTAACTTCTGGGGATGGTTCTATTTGTTCCCAGCATATGAGAGCATTCGCTAGTAGACATCCCTTTTCAGGAGTTAGCCATATGACTTCATCCCATATTTGATAAACATCAGGTAGGAAACCACCAGATCAAGACCCATTTACCTTCTTATGTGCAGCAAACGAGTCATTAAACCAAGATAATGTATAATCGTGGTTGAAAGTCACATTATGTCCATAGTTAAGGTGCAAAGTGTTGCACCAGCCACATAGTTAATTGTTAGATGTCATCAGATTAAAGACAGTCATCACATGTGATTGCTGTTGGTGAAGGTATTCACAGAGTTGAAGAAAGTCTTTTCCTTGAAATGGAGAAACCTACCATGGGAAGTTTTCAACTGATGAAGGGGGAAGTGCTCTGCAGACCAGAAATTAGACTGATTGTGGAATGCAGCATAAAAATGAGCCCAGGACAAGAAGATGTTGTCTTAAGGGTCAAATGGCAGAACTGGGACTTTTGGAGTCAGCAGAAGCAGGCCCACATAGATTATCAGGCCCATCTGAAAAGTAATAGATGAAAGCATAGAGGATAAAGATATAAAATGTCATTGTTTAGTTTCAGTCAGGGTGTCACTTTTTAACTCATGTGTGTGCACCCAGGGATCAATTCCTGGCACCTTGACAGCTGTGAGAGAAGAAAGAATAACCTGGTAAGGGCCTTCCTATAGGGCCTTGAGAGACTGCCCTCCAGATCGCAATGTATTTTTCAGAACCTCAGTGCCTGGCTCAAACAGCGGCTTGTTGGACTCAGAGCCTGGATCAGGAGTCACTTTCTGGAGTTTCCATAATGTATGTTAAAAGGCTGAAAGCTGAATCACATAGCCAATTCTAAGGCTTCAGGGTCTGTAACAATGTCTGTGCTTAAGAAGAGTCTTCCACAGATACATTCAAAGGGGGACAGTCCCTCCTTTCTAGGGGGAATCTGAGTCCTCATTAAAGCAATGGGTAGGACTTTAAGCTAATTGTCCTGAGTCTCTTGAGTTAATTTACCCAGATGCTTCTTAATATTGTCATTAGCCTTTTCTACCTTTCCTGAAGATTGGGGTCTCCAGGAACAGTGTAAGCTCTATTCTGTTCCTAGAGCTTTTGACACCCCTTGAGTACCTGGGAATAATTTCATGGATTAAAATTTTTAGAATTTTCTTAGCCTGCTCACTACAGCAAGGAAAGGCCTCAATGTATTCAGTAAAAGTGTCTACCCAGAACTGTAAGGAAGAAAATCTGTTATTGGCATTTGAGTAAAATTAGTTTCCCAATCCTCTCCAGGATACTTTTCATTTCATTGTAACCCAGTTTTTGCTAACTTTTCAGTCTTTGGGTTATTTTTCTGACAAATCTAGCATCTCTTGATGATGTTCTTTAAAGTTTTCATTACATTTTTACCTTCAGGTAGGCTAGAAGCCATCTGGTTAATGCTCTCAACACCTAAGTGAAAGCTCTGGTGTAAACCCTTATGAATTTTCCATTGAGCATTTTCAGGAATTATGAATTGTCTGTCTTCAGGCTGTAACCATCCTTTATCAGTAATTTTTGCTCCTCTTTTCTTGTATTTTTCTATTTTTTCTTCAGTGTATTTTGGTTTTTCCTGTTCAGCAGGACCTGTCCAGACTAGGGGGCGTTTGTAGGAGAGGGAGTTCATAAAGCAACACTTTCCTGGCTTGGGAATTGACCAACTGATTTCCCTTGGCTATTTTACTCCTGTCCCTGCCTTACTCTTTCCAGTGTATAACAGTTACTTCTTCAGGACCGTATACAGCATTTAAAGTCTCTCAATCTCTTTGAAATGTTTAATGGGTTCTCCTGTTTGTTTTAAATTGTCTCTCTTTCCATATTGCAGCATGAGCATGTAAAGTCAAAGAAGAATACTTAGAATCAGTGTAGATATTTACTCCCTGCCCTTTGTGTAACTCTAGGGCTCAGGTCAAAGCAACAAGCTTGGCCAATTGGGCCCTTGTACTGGGGAGAATAGACTTTGCCTCTAAGACCTGTTTAGATGTAACCATAGAGTAACCTGCTTTCCATTTCCCACCCTGAACAAAAGAACTGCCATCTATAAATACATTCATGTAAGAATGGGGATCCATTAAATCTTCCTGAGCTGCATAATTTAAAGTTAGGAACTGGGGACAAACGTGATAGTGTGTTTCATCTTCCTTTTCAGGAAGGAAAGTGGCAAGATTTAAGTCTCCACAAACTTTAAGCTTACTTATTGGTCCTTCAAACAACAATGACTGATATTTAAGAAGCCAACTGTCTGTCACCCAAATATTAACTTTAGAGTTTAAGATTCCACTCACATCATGAAAAGTCAGTAAGGTAAGTTTTCGCCCATTAATAATCTTCAGAGCTTTGGGTGCTACTAAGGAAATTCCAGCAATTACTCTTAGACAGTGTTGCCACCCATGTGCCACAATGTCCAGTTCTTTGATCAGGTATCCTATAGGTTGCTGGTGAGGCCCTCGGGGTTGTGTCATAACTCCCAAGGCCATACCTTTTCTATCAGTAAGAAACAAATTGAACTCTGATCTTGTGGTCAGGCTTAAAGCAGAAGCCTGAAGGAGAGCAGTTTGAAGAGTCTTAAAAGCCTTTTGAGTCTTGGGGACCAAGCCAACTTGTTGGTTTGGACCTGCTGAGTTTCAGTTATAAGTTTATATAAAGGCTGGGCAAGTTTCCCATAACCTGGAATCCAAATGCGGCAGTAGCCTGTGATTCCAAAAAATCCTCTCAATTGTCTTAAAGTCATAGGTAGAGGATGATTTAATATAGGTTTAATTCTCTTGGGGCCTATGGCCCTAGTCCCTTCTGCTATGGGTAGGCACAGATATTTAACGGATTGTTGACAAACCTGAGCCTTTTTCTTTGATGCTTTATAACCTAACCAGCTGAAAAGTTTTAAGGAGTTTTTTGAGGTTTGTGAGCAAGCTTCCTCTGTCTCAGCACAGAGCAGGATATCGTCTACATATTATAACGCCACTGCCTCAGGACTATTAAAGTTTTGTTGATCTTGTGACAAACTTTGCCCAAATAGGTGGGGGCTGTCACAAAATCCCTGGAGCAAAACTGTCCAGCTTAACTGAGAAGCTGGTTGTGTAGGGGCTTCAAAGGCAAATAGAAATTGACTTTCTTCTTCCAACAGTACAAAATAGAAGGGATCTTTTAAATCAATTAGTGAGAAATATTTGGCCCATGAAGGATTTTTAGACAATAAAGTATAAGGTTTAGGCACCATGAAGTGTAAAGGAACCACTACCTCATTTATTATACATAAATCTTGGACTAGTCTCCATTTATCATACACCAAAGTAGGAGTGTTGCATGCACTATTGCAGAGAATTAATAGTTCCTGTTCCTTTAAATTTTCTTATTTTATTTATTTTTTAATTGAAGGATAATTGCTTTGCAGAAATTTGTTGTTTCCTATCAAACCTCAACATGAGTCATCCGCAGG
>ML663009.1:44994212-45008970 GCA_007570785.1 Antilocapra americana | reverse complement strand
ATATATATATATATATATATACACCCTCCCTTTTGAACCTCCCTCCCATTTCCCTCCCCATCCCACCTCTCTAGGTTGATACAGAGTCCCTGTTTGACTTTCCAGAGCCATACAGAAAATTCCCATACATTATCTATTTTATATATGGTATTGTAAGTTTCCATGTTACTCTTTCCATACATTTCACCCTCTCCTCCCCTGTCCCCATGTCCGTAAATCTATTTGCAATTTCTGTTTCTCCATTTCCCTGTAAATAAATTCTTCAGCACTGTTTTTCTAGATTCCACATATATGTGTTAGAATATGATATTTATCTTTCTCTTTCTGACTCATTTCACTCTCTACAATAGGTTCTAGGTACTTCCACCACATTGGAATTGATTCAAATGCATTCCTTCTAATGGTTGAGTAATATTCAATTGTGTATATGTACCACAACTTCTTTATCCATTCATTTGTCAATGTACCTCTAAGTTGCTGCCATGTTCTAGCTATTGTAAATAGTGCTGTAATAAACAATGGGATACATGTGTCTTTTTCAGCTTTGGTTTCCTCAGGGTATATGTCTAGGAGTGAGGCTGCTGGATAATATGGTGGTTTTATTCTTAGATTTTTAAAGGAATCTCCATACTGCCTTCCATAGTGGCTGTATCAATTTACTTTCCCACCAACAGTGCAAGAGCATTTCCTTTTCTCCACACCCTCTCCAGCATTTAGTTTTTGTAAACTTTTTGATGATAGTCATTCTGACTGGTGTGAGGTGATATCTCATTGTAGTTTTGATTTGCATTTCTCTAATAATGAGCCATGTTGAACATCTTTTCATCTTAGCCATCTATAAGTCTTCTTAAGGGAAATGTCTGTTTAGGCCTTTTCCTCACTTTTGAATTGGATTGTTTGTTTTTCTGGTATGGAGTTATATGAGCTGCTTGTATATTTTGGAAATTAATCCTTTGTCAGTTGTTTCATTTGCTGTTATTTTCTCCCATTCTGAGGGTTGTCATTTCACCTTGCTTATAGTTTTATTTGCTGTGCAAAAGCTTTAAATTTAAACAGGCCCCACTTGTTTACTTTTGTTTTTATTTCCACTATTCTAGGAGGTGGGTCATAGAGGATCTTGCTTGGAGTTTTGTCATGGAGAGTTCTGCCTATGTATTCCTCTAAGAGTTTTATAGGTTCTGGTCTTACATTTAGGTGTTTAGTACATTTTGATTTTACCTTTGTTTATGATGCTACAAAATGTTCTAATTTCATTCTTTTACATGTAGCTGTTTTGTTTCCCCAGCATCATTTATTGAAGAGGCTGTTTTTGCCCCATTGTATATCCTTGCCTCCTTTGTCAAAAATAAGGTACCCATAGGTGCATGGGTTTATTTCAGGGCTTTCTATCTTGTTCCATTGGCCTGTATTTCTGCTTTTGTTCCAGTATCATACTGTCTTGATGACTGTAGCTTTGTAGTATAATCTGAATTCACGAAGGTTGAATCCTCCAACTCCATTCTTCGTTTTCAAGACTGCTTTGGCTTTTCAGGATCTTTTGTATTTCCATATGAATTATGAAATTTTTGATCTAGGTCTGTGAAAAATGTCATTGATAATTTGATATGGAATATATTGAGTCTATAGATTGTGTTTGGTAATATAGTCATTTTCACTATGGTGATTCTTCCTACCAAGAATCATGGAAAATCTTTCCATCTGTTTATGTCACCTTTGGTTTCCTTCATTAGTGTCATAATTTTCTGTGTACAGTTCTTTGTCTCTTTAGGTAAGTTCATTTGTAGATATTTAATCATTTTTGTTGCAACAGTGAATGGGATTGTTTCCTTAATTTCTCTTTCTGATTTCTCATTGTTAGTATATAGAAACACAAGTAATTTCTGTGTATTGATTTTGTATCCTTCAGTTCAGTTCCGTTCAGTTGCTCAGTCCTACCGAACTCTCTGATACTCCATGAGCTGCAGGACGCCAGTTCTCCCTGGCCATCGCTAATTCCTAGAACTTACCCAAACTCATGTCCATCAAGTCAGTGATGCCATCTTTTCAAATGAGTCAGCTCTTCGCATCAGGTGCCCAAAGTATTGGAGTTTCAGCTTCAATGTCAATCCTTCTACTGAACACCCAGGAATGATCTCTTTTAGGATGGACTGGTTGGATCTCCTTGCAGTCCAAGGGACTCTCAAGAGTCTTCTCCAACACCACAGTGCAAAAGCATCAATTCTTCATCACTCAGCTTTCTTTATAGTTCAACTCTCACATCCATACATGACTATTGGAAAGAACATAGTTTGACTAGATGGACTTTTGCTGATAAAGTAATGTCTGTTTTTAATATGCTGTCTAAGTTGGTCATAACTTTCCTTCCAAGGAGGAAGCATCTTCTAGTTCTATGGCTGCAATCACCATCTGCAGTGATTTTGGAGCCCCCCAAAATAAAATCAGCAACTGTTTCCACTGTTTCCCCATCTATTTGCCATGAAGTGATGGGACTGGATGCCATGATCTCAGTTTTCTGACTGTTGAGCTTTAAGCCAAATTTTCACTCTCCTCCTTCACTTTCATCAAGAGGCTCTTTAGTTCTTCTTCACTTTCTGCTATAAGGGTGGTTGTCATCTGCATATCTGAGGTTATTGAGATTTCTCTGGGCAAACTTGATCCCAGCTTGTGCTTCTTCCAGCCAAGTGCTTCTCATGATGTACTCTGCATATACGTTAAATAAGCAGGGTGACAATATACAGCCTTTACGTACTCTTTTTCCTATTTGGAACCAGTCTGTTGTTCCACATCCAGTTCTAACTGTTGCTTCCTGACCTGCATACAGGTTTCTCAAGAGGCAGGTCAGGTGGTCTGGTACTCCCATCTCTTTCAGAATTTTCCAGTTTATTGTAATCCACACTGTCAAAGGCCCTGGCCTAGTCAATAAAGCAGAAATGGATGTTTTTCTGGAACTCTCTTGCTTTTTTGATGATCCAGTGATATATCCTTCAACTCTGCTAAATTCACTGATTAACTCTAGTAATTTTCTGGTACTGTCTTTAGGGATTACTACATACAGCATCATGTCATCTGAATACAGTGAATGCTTCACTACTTTTCTGATCAGATTCCTTTTCTTAATTTTCTGGTTGCTATAGCTAGGACTTCGAGAATTATGTAGAATAACAGTGGTAAAATTGGACGCCTTGTTTTGTTTCTGATCTTTGGTGGAATGCCTTCAGTTTTTCACCACTGAGAATAATATTTGCTGTAGGTTTAACATGTATGGTCTTTATTTCACTGAGGTAGGTTCTTTCTATGCCAATTTTTTGAAGAGTTTTAATCATAAGTTGATGATGAATTTTGTCAAAGGTTTTTTCTGCATCTATTGAGATTATCATATAGTTTTTATCTTTCAATTTGTTAGAATGGTGTATCACATTGATTCATTTGCATATACTGAAGAATCCTTGCATCCCTGGAATAAACCCAACTCGATCATGGCGTAGGACCTTTTTGATATTTTGCTGAATTCTTTAGGCTAAAATTTTGTTGCAGATTTTTGCATCTGTGTTCATCAATGATATTGTCTTGTAGTTTCCTTTTTTGCATGTTATCTCTGTCTGGTTTTGGTATTAGGGTGATGGTGGCCTCACAGAATGAGTTTGGAAAAGTTCCTTCCTCTGTGATTTTTTGAAAGGGGTTTAGCACAGGCATTGGCTAGTCTCTGAATGTTTGAAAGAATTCTTCTGTGAGGTTATCTTGTCCTGGGCTTTTGGTTTTTGGAAGATTTTTTTTTATCACAGCTTCAATTTCAGTGCTAGTAATTTTCTTGTTCATAATTTCTATTTCTTCCTGGTTCAGTCTTAGAAGATTGAACTTTACTATGAATCTGTCCATTTCTTCCAGGTTATCCATTTTATTGCCATATTGTTGTCCTTAATAGTCTCTTTTAATCCTTTGTATTTCTGTTGTAATCTCTCCTTTTCATTTCTAATTTTGTTGATTTGATTCTTCTCTACTTTTTCCTTAATGAGACTGACTAAAGGTTTGTCAATTTTGTTTATCTCCTCAAAGAACAACATTTAGTTTTATTGATTTTTATTATTGTCCCTTTCATTTCTTTTTCATTTATTTATTCTCAGATCTTTATGATTTCTTTCCTTCTACTAATTTTGGGGGCTTTTGTTCTTCTTTTTCCAGTTGTTTTAGATGCAAAGTTAGGTTGTCTATTTGATGTTTTTCTTGTTTCTTGAGGTAGGATTGTATTGCTATAAAATTTCCTCTTACAACTGCTTTTGCTGCATTCCATAGGTTTTGAATTGTAGTGATTTCATTGTCATTTGTTTCTAGAATCTTTTTTATTTCCATTTTTATTCCTTCAGTAACCTGTTGGTTATTTAGAAATGTATTGATTAATATCCATGTGTTTTTGTTTCTTACAGTTTTTTTTCTTGTAATTGATATTTAGTCTCATAGAGTTGTAGCTGGAGAAGATGCTTGATACAATTTCAATTTTCTTAAAGTTACTGAGGTTTGGTTTGTCACCCAAGATGTGGTCTCTCCTGTAGAACGTTTGATGTGCACTTGAGAAGAAGATGCACTCTTCTGCATTTGGATAGAATGTCCTGAAGATATCAATAAAATCCATCTCATCTAGTGTACCATTTATGACTTTTGATGTGGAAATAGGTGAGGGTTTTTGAACTTGATAATAACAGGAACAGCGTTTTGTGTTCAACCCACAGTTTTTCCATCAGCCCGTACTTTAAGATTTGCATTTTGTTCAATTAATGAGAGAGAAAGAGGAGGCTCCATATTTATGAATACAGAGGCTTGGAACTTGCTCAGTGTATCTCTCCCCAGAAGGTGTGAGGGAGACCCCAGCATGATCAGAAACTCAGAAGCTGTGAGAAAATAACACAGAGTCTCAGGTGTAGCTTAAAGGATGACTGAAATAATAGCTTTTGTCTTGTACTGACAGTCCCATTACATTAGTGGATTGGGAGGAAAGCAGGCCAAGGGCTTCAGTGAACACAGAGAAATTTGACCCAGTGTCCAAAAGAAAATTGACTCATTGGCCCCCCACAGTTATTAATACCTGGAGTTCCTCTGGTGTTATTAGAATGAGAGCTTGTGTAAAGACCCCTGGGCACCTTCAGTCTTGATTGTCCGAGATTCTGACCCCTGGGGCCTACACCTCTGGGGACATTCTGTTCTCCAGCATGGTCCTTTACAGACTGGACAGAGAGCCGGCGGGGGGGGGGGGGGGCGTTGATTGTGGAGCTAGACTCATGAAAGCAACATCGCTTGAGATGTCCCTCCTTTCCTCAATAATAGGATGTCCCTTTTCACCTGGGCTCCTCTGGGCATTTTTCTCTTCAGGCTGACTCATAGCAGTTTTCCCAGCCATCTCTAGAGCATGAGCCTTTTCTTTGATTCTTTTCTGTTATCGTTTCTCATCCTCATTTTCTCTACTGTAATATACTATCTGAGTCAGCTGCAAAAGTTTCTCTAAAGACTGATTCGGTCTGAACACCTGTTTTTGTAACTTATGGTGGATATCTGGAGCTGACTGAGTGAGAAATTTATCTTTTAATATTGTCTCTCCCTCTTCACTCTCAGAAGAACTATTAGTGAACTTTCAAATACCTTCCCAAAGTCTCTCTGGGAATCCTCCAGGAGCTTCCTTCTCTCCTTGTTCTATGTCAGTCAACTTAGCATAATTTAGAAGCTTGGTTTGAGCTCTCTTAAGCCCTTTAATAATGAAACTGATAAAATGTGTCTACTCCCATATCCCTTTGTCTTTGTGATAATCCTGGTCTGGCTCTGCTATGGGAACTGCTTGGCTATCCGTAAGGAGAGGTATTTCGTGCTCCTTCTTTCCCTTTGCCTCACACTCAAGCCATTCATCTCTAAAAGCAGTAGTTTCCCCCAAAACATAAGCTCTCGAGTCAGGAGGCAGCGTCTGTCCAAAAACATACATTACGTATCTCCAAGTAAGCTCATAAAGTAAAGTTAGCCCTGTAACAGTTTCTATGTACTTTTCTGGATTCTCTAGATAGTCTCCCAGATCTCTCTTTATCTGTTGTACCTCTGGGTAAGAAAAAGGCTTATGGATTTTTATGGATTGGTTATTTTTTCCAATGGGTACCTCCTCTAGAGTAAGGTGTGTAGCTGTTTCTCTCTAGCTACACTTCACATATGTTCCCAGGGATAGTTTAGAGAAACCTGCTTTTTCTCATACTCATCCTCTTTCTTGTCCTCTGTCTCATTCTCTTCTCTACCTTGTATTTTACCCTTAGTTTTGGTTTTCTATGTCATCTCTACTTTGACTGCCTGAATTCCTATTGAAACCAGAGTAGTCTGAGGCTGCATTGGAACTAAGGTTGTTTGAGTTTCTATCGAGACTGAGGCATCCCTTCCTGGAGGTGTCCCTTGACCCTAAACTTGCTCAGATGTGAGCCCTGGATACAGACGCAGAGGCAGAGTAAGAGGACAGGAGGGAGATGAAGTCTACACCCAAATCTTTTCCCTTAGGACATAAGTCAGACATGTCTCACAGAGCAAAAAAAAAAGCACTTGTACCCATTTCCCTTGTCTATTCATTTCCCTTGTTTTCTACAGAACCAGGCTAGTTGTCAAACAGTATCTTAATTAAGAGACCCTTCAACCTGCCATTGTCTGCCACCCTCCAACAGATATTGTGGCCATGCATATTTTCAAAAGAAAGTCTGGTATGTCTTTTTTAAAACTCTAGGCGTCAGATCTTTCCAGTTTTCTGAACACAATCCAAGAGTGTGAGTCTGGGGCTTTGAGTAACTCCCATCTGTAAGAGAGGAAAAAGCAGAGAGCAGAACCTTTGCTTCTTTGCATCGGAGGCGTCCCTCCCTATTCTAGATGGGAGTGGAGACAGACTTTCCACCCAAACTTTCCTTCCCTGGCCAGATTTTCTTTGTCCCTTACCAAGGCCGGCGCCTTGCTCATCCTTTCCATTTCTACCACTGAGGCTGGGTGGAGACACACCAGGGGTATACCTGATGGCATCCCCAATTGATTTCTAGCTCCATATCACCACAATCTTTGTCTGATTTGTCCTTTTCCTCTAATGTCACCTAGGGTGTAACAGAGTAGTTTCCTGGAATGTTTCCCAAGCTAGGACTACTAAGGGATGTGTCCATCTTCCATGTGTCTATTCATATTCCTGAGTACAGTCCTGACCGCAGGAGCAGTGATGAGCGATTGCCACATCAGTAAGCTACTGGAGAGCTTTATCTAGCCCGCTAAGAGCTAGTATTCCCAAAAGTATTCCACTGTACTCCCAGACTGGGATTCCTGACCTATGTTCATAGAAACCTCATGCTTGCTAGCAGCACTTCCATCCACAGAGTTTGGAAGCACAGCTACAACAAAGACTCATTAGTTCCACTTAGCTCCTAAACGCTCTTCTAGCAAGTCTAGGTTCCCATGACTACCAAGCGTGGGGTCTAAGTAAAAGTGCAAAGTAGCAGCATGAATCACAAGTCCATTGAAAGTTTATGATCCGACAGATTAGGTTAGTAGTTCTAATTTCCAACGCAATTTTGAAATGGTCAAAGAGACCAGGAAAAGCTGAATGAAAAAGGAAAGTTTAGCCTACATGCTTTGACCATTTCTGATGTCTCCTGGCATTGGCAGGTAGGTATAAACTCCCAACAAGGCTTCTTTTCGGGGCTGCCTTCAGTCATTATGAGGCACAGCAAAACTGCAGAACAGGGCTTAATGCTTATTTTGTAATCATTTTGGTATGTCTCTTTCATTCTACACCCACACAGACAGGCATACCATAGAGTTAGTAAGACAGAAAATGTGTATACTGAGAAAGCAGACAGGCTAGAGCTCTGAGTGTTCTTACTTTGTCCTGAAGATCCCTGACAACTCTCCAACATGATAGCTTATGATGAACAAAGTCGAATTTGTGATCTCCGAAGATTTAGCTTCAGGACCAGAGACCAAGTTTGACCACTCAGAGCTCTTGTGTGGCAGAAATTTTATTACAGTGAAAGGGACAGAGAAAGGTTCTGACATAGACGTCAGAAGTGTCTCCCTCCTAGTCTTAGCAAGGGAGCTATATATCTTTTAAATTAGTTATTACAATAAATTAAAACAATGTCTCAAAGTTGTAAAGATCATACCAGACCCATTCCCACAATTTACATTTTAAGATAACAGGATTAGAATCTAACAATAGGAAGATCTTACCAGACCCATGCCCGTAATATACATTGTAAGATAATAGCATTAGTTAGAAGGTTTTCAGGAAGGTGAAACTGTTCTCAAGCAGGATACATTGTTGTTATATAATCCTTAGTACAGTGTTTAAACTGAGTTGTTTTGTTAAGTAATCATCAGTTCTGGTTTAAAAGGAAAAAAAAGTCTACTAAGACTAAGGAACAAAGAGGGGGGGAAAAAATTTAGACGTTTGGCCTTTCCTTCTTTTTCTTGAAAATTCCAGACACCTCTCTCCTCCTTGGGCATCCTGGACTTCTTATCAATCTGCCTAGAAATTGACTCTCTCAAGCAGAGCATAAAGAACAAGTATAACATAAGTATTCACTTAGTCCTCTCTCTTTTCCTTAGAGAGGATGGCATCTAATAGCTTACTGAGCCAAGAGAATTTCTCTTTCTGAATTTCTTATGCTTTCCCTTTCTTGATGATCGTAGACTTGTTTAATCCCCTCCTGAATTCATCATGGGGTGTTTATCTCGCCTGGATTTCCAATTTATCATCCATGTTAATTGGTTAGAGTCTCTTCACAGAGAGCTCAAGATGAAATGAAAAATCGATTCTCTGTCTCTCCAAGAGTGTGCAGGTATATGTAAAATTTAATTTCTAGAGGATTAAGGACTTTTTCAATGAGGAATAAAAAAAAATAAGGCTCCAATGTGAAGCTTTCTTGACTATCAAAAAGAATACCCTTGACAACATTGGACTCTCTTACAGGGAGTTCCTCTGAGGATGCTTACTTGGTTCCTAATCTAGCTTCTCTTTGACATTCCCTCTTTTCACCTTTATTCCAAATTTTACTTTCATTTATCAGAAAAATGTCACTTTTTCAGAGAAAAACCCTACTTCCTTAGATTTTTTTCCCCCTTTCACAGATTACTGAAGTTCTTGTCTTGTAAATTTGAGTGGCACTCCAAGGCTTCAGCAAGGTACACAATGGTCTCTTGGCCCTCCTCTCCTCCAGGCCTGAAACAAGAGGGAAAAGAAGGAATGGGGTGGGACATAATAAGCTCTGGTTCTCTGATAATGGTAGAAGTGGATGTCCCAATCCAGGTCTCTCTGATGGTCTCACTAATATGAAAGGCAAACTTACCACTTCCTTAAATAGTATATATCTTTGTCCCTTCTACCACTAACAGAACAGACTAAAACACAGGTAGTCAGATTTAAAAAGTGATACTATTTTCTCAGACTCTTTGACACCACTGGCTGTCCAACAAGTCAATTAAATTGTGACATCAATTTCTGGAGTTAGTGCAGACCCCACAGGTTAAGGATTTGGTTCACAATTCTGCTGCCAATTCAGGCATCAGTCACAACTCCTGAAAGGGAAGGCCATTGTACTTCTAGGTAACTAGCTATGAACTGGGGTTCTTATAACCCTTTTGTAAGGTTCATTAATGTGCCACAATGACTCACAGAATTCTGCTTATGCTTACCAGTTTATTATAAAGGGTACAAATCAGAAACAACATAATGAAAGAGAAAGAGCAAGGTGTTGATTCAGGGTGGGACAGTGCTTAGTCTCCATTCTCCCGCAGGATGTGGCATCCTCCCAGCACATTGATGTGGTCACCAACTAGGATTCTTCTCAAGCTCTACTGTTTATAGGTTTTCACAGAGGTTTCGTTATGCAAGCATGATTGATTAAACCGCTGACTACTGTGACTGAGCTCAGTCTCTAGACCTTCTACCTTCTCCACAGTTAGGAAGTATAAAGACCTGAAAGTTCCATCTCTCTAATCATGACTTGGTCTTTATGGCCACCAGCTTCATCTAGAAGCTATCTAAAGGCACCATCGGTAATCTAGGCACACAAAATGCTCTCCTGTTACTCAGGAGATTCCAATGTTTTCAGGAATTGTATACCAGGAAAATATATACGTATAAATATATAACCATATATACACATAAAAGATTATATATATACATATGCCATTATAATATATATATATATATATATATATATATATATATTATTTTGCCACAGTTCTCTATTAGCAAGGCAGTTGCTTCCCCTCCACATCCATGGAATCAGTAAAACACCATCAATTTATTATTGAGTAGAATAGCCTTGGTTTCATTCTTACTTTGGTCAAACATGTTGGATTTTATCATCTGCTGCATTAATTTCTAAAGTATGTTCAGTTTCTTACCTAAAGAAATATTCTATAATTGATGATACTTGTTCAAATCAGACCTTCTAATAAGAATAAATCTTGCAGATTCTATCTACTACAAAAAGACACATTGACTATCTTTAGCCATCTTTCCCCCCCCCAATCTTTTATGTTTTTCATAGTAATGCAGCAGCTTATCAAAGTATTTTTAAAAACAATTTATAACAACAATGGCAAACACAAAAATATTCATCCATGAACAATCATATTTATGAACAATCAATTCTTAACATTTTTCCAATATACCTTGATAATGTTCTAAAGCACTTTAGAAATTATTGCATACAAATTATAAAATGTCCCATTAACTTTACTACTTGACAGATATTTTAATATATTAAAGCCAACTTTTTATGTTGTATTCAGTTTTTTTTCCTAAATTGCTCTTCCTGTTCGATAAAGCTTAGATCTGGAAGATGAGAGAATGCACACTGAGATTCTTTTGCCTTTTTTTTTTTTTTATGTAATTACAAGTTGAGATGTGCTGAAGGCCTTGATTTTATGCAGTTTTTTTTTTTCTCTTTAATTTTTCCTTTTGCATTGGAGTATAGGCAATCAACAATGCTGTGATAGATTCAGGTGAATAGAAAAGGGACTCAGCCATATATATGCATGTATCCATTCTCCCCCAAACTCCCTTCTCATCCAGGCTGCCATATAACACTGAGTTGAGTTCCATGTACTATACAGTAATTCTGTGTTAGTTATCCATTTTGAGCATAGCAATGTGTAAATAATCATCTAATATCCCTTCCCCCTATACTTCCCACTGGCAATTATAAGCTTATTCTCCAAGTTTAGGAGTTTCTGTTTTGCAAGTAAATTCATTTGTAACATTTCTTTTGGGATGTAAATTGGTACATCAAAGCCTTTGACTTTGTGGATCACAACAAACTGTGGAAAATTCTTAAGGAGATGGGAATATCAGACCATCTTACCTGTCTCCTGAGAAATCTGTATTCAGGTCAAGAAGCAACAGTTAGAACTGGACATGGAAAAACAGACTGGTTACAAACTGGGAAAGGAATTCATCAAAGCTGTATATTGTTACCCTGAGGATTTAACTTATATGCAGAGTACCTCATTCAAAATATCAGGCTTGATTAAGCACAAGCTGGAATCAAGATCACCAGGAGAAATATCAATAACCTCAGATATGCAGATGACCCAGTGCTATGACAGAAAGTGAAGAGGAACTAAAGAACTTCTTGTTGAAGGTGAAAGAGGAGAGTGAAAACGTTGGCTTAAAGCTCAACATTCAAACATCGAAGATCATGGCATCCAGTCCAATTATGTTGTGGCAAATAAACGGAAAACAATGGAAACATGGAAAGACTTTATGTTTTGGATCTCTAAAATCATTGCAGATGGTGACTGCAGCCATGAAATTAAAAGACGTTTGCTCCTTGGAAGAAAACCTATGACAAAACTAAACATCATATTAAAAAGCAGAGATATTATTTTGACAACAAAGGTCTGTCTAGTCAAAGCTATGATTTTTCCAGTAGTCATGTATGGATATGAGAGCTGAATCATACAGAAAGCTGAGCACCAAGGAATTGATACTTTTGAACTGTGTTGTTGGAAAAGACTCTTTGAGAGTCCCTTTACTGCAAGGAGATAAAACTAGACCATCCTAAAGGAAATCACTCCTGACTATTCATTAAAGGACTGGTGCCGAAGACGAAACTCCAATACTTAGGGCACCTGATGCGAAGAACTGACTCATTGGAAAAGACCCTGATGCTGGAAAATATTGAAGGCATGAGAAGGGGCCGACAGAGTATCAGATGGTTAGATGGAATCACCGACTCATTGGATATGAGTCTGGGTGAGCTCCGCAAGTTGGTGATGGACAGGGAAGCCAGGCGTGCTGCAGTCCATGGGGTTGCTAAGAGTCGGATATGACTGAAAGACTGAACTGACTGACTGACAGACACTATGGAGGTTCCTTAAAAACACTAAAACTAGAGGTAACATATGACCCTGAAATACCACTCACGGGCCCATATCTGTTGAAAAACATCATTTGAAAGGATACTTGCAACCCAGTGTTCATTGCAGCACTGTTTACAATCGCCAAGGCATGGAAGCAATCCAAATGTCCAACGATAGAGGAATATATGAAGAACATATGATAAATAAATAAATACACACACACACACACACACACACACACACACACACACACACACACACAGGAGAAGGCAATGGCACCCCACTCCAGTACCCTTGCCTGGAAAATCCCATGGACGGAGGAGCCTGGTAGGCTGCAGTCCATGGGGTCGCTAAGAGTCTGACACGACTGAGCGACTTTACATTCACTTTTCACTTTCATACATTGGAGAAGGAAATGGCAACCCACTCCAGTGTTCCTGTCTGGAGAATCCCAGGGACGGGGGAGCCTGTTGGGCTGCCATCTATGGGGTCTCATAGAGTCGGACACGACTGAAGCGACTTAGCAGCAGCATACACACACACACACGTATATATAATGAAATATTACTCAGCCATTAAAACGATGAAATAATGCCATTTGAAACCACATAGGTGTGTTATGGCCTTTTAATGGGCTGAGGCTTGGGGTACAGCATAGACGATAAGAAAATAAAGGAGGAGAGAAAGAGAGAAATGAATAGAGACATGGGGACCAAGACTCTGATGGAGTAAAGGCGTTCATTCAATGTAATGTCGGTATATATGTGCTGTCTTAGGACCAAGAATCTTACACCACATTCAGGAAACATAAGGCTAGAATCCATCTCCAAGAGAGGGAGTTATAAAACTCACATTCCATAACAGAAAGGGAGGAAGGCTGTAATTAGTTACTTTTGCTTAAAGAATGTATGCATTCCTTTTGTCCCTGGGAGAGGTATGCCTCTCCACTCATCTCTGAATATTCAGGGATTAGTAAGGGACATCAGGAAACAGCACACAGGAAGCCTCCTGCCAAATGTTCCCTGAAAATTCCCCCTATTTTATTATATTTGTAAGAAAGATTCTGACCATTTGAGTTTGTTTAGTATAAACCGATCTTATAGAAAGGTGACGGTAAAGAAAAAATAAAATCACCAAGACAATCTCCAAAGTTACAGTTCCAGACCCGATGCTGTGAATCAACCTCGTGGGTCTAGCCTAGATAATTCAGGTAAAGTCTCTAAATTAGTGGAGGAAGGCAGACATTTAGAAAAGGTATCAAAGATATCCTTTTGTAGTAATTGTACATTCAGAGAGGCATGTATGTTTCATATATGAAATTTGATTTGTTTCCAGTTATAAGCACCATGATTAAGTTGAACAGGAGTAACACAATATTGAGTTGAATTCCAATCACAGTTAAAAGGGAATCATTTCTTAAGACAAGTATATAGTTTGCAATTAATACAAGTTAAGAACGTAAGTTTCTTATGGCTATAACAAAAGGAAGTGGAGCACAGGTCTGTGTAAAATAAGAGAGATTATAGCGAAAGAAATAGCTACAGGTTTCTGTAAAATGTCCAGCACAACTCCCAAGTCTTTCGGTGTTCACAGCAAGTTTGCAGATGTCCCATTGTTCATGCCCAATCTGTTTATCCAGGAGGATGGGGAGATTCCTGCATCAAGCCACCCAAGAAGCCCTTTGTCATGATAATGATCCAGCATAGTGTTGGTAATCTTTCATGTGACTTGAGTGCTGTTAATATCATCTGAGCAGTTACATAACCATACACCATGGGGTCCCCAATCGACAATTGTATGATTAGCCACAAATATTAATTTTCCCGACATGGCTTGACATTTGTCCCAATTAACAGGAGTATATGTCTTACTTCTTTCCCTAACTCTTTCCCTAAAGTCTCCGTAGTATAAACATGGTTCACAGACAAAGAAAGGGCTGTCAACAAATCAAGCAACATTCGAAAGTTCTTTACTTGAAGCAGGGCAAAAGCCCAGGTTTGCCAGCTAAAGTTTATGCATAATATTGCTGGGCTTATGCACAAAGGAACGACTTTAGAACCTACAGAAATGTTAATTAGTTTTCCTTCTACTACAGGGTGTGAGGGCTCTTTAATGCTCCAGGGAGAAGGCATATGTATAGAGTCGTTAGTTGAAGCAGTCCATCCTCTCAGTCCAATTTACCACCTGTAGTAAAAAAAGGGGGGTTGATATTCCATTGTGTATATATACCACAGCTTTCTTATCCATTCGTCAGTTGATGGGCATCTAGGTTGCTTCCATGTCCTGGCTATTGTAAACAATGCAGCGATGAACATTGGGGTGCACGTGGCTCTTTCAATTCTGGTTTCCTCGGTGGGAGACAACAAAAGGAACGCAGATGTATAGAATAGACTTGTGG
>ML663009.1:44918486-44994112 GCA_007570785.1 Antilocapra americana | reverse complement strand
GGGTTGAGTAAGAAAGCCCAGTAAGTATGGATAAGTAGTTTGGCTCGGGCAGGGGGAAGGCGCAGGCAAGCTGACTGAGCATTGTCAGGTAAATGTATTCAGGATTCTGTGGCATTTCCTGTTGAAAGATCAAATTTTCAGCTTGATTAATAAGGATTTTTATTTGTCCCCAAGTGGGGAGATCATAAGGTTGATGTCACCGTGGCCCGTATTGGAATTTCTTCCTCCTGGGGTTTTTGTTGTTTCGTCCATGTGAGTTTGTTGGATCCATCTGAGGAAATACAAGCATACCCCTTTCCCTGTAAGATTAGTTTCCAAGCTTTCTATAGTTTCACTAACCTGTCTTGGTACCAAATGGGCAGAGGAAAAGAAGTGTCCTTCAATTCCTCGAAATATTTTTCTGCTCTTGATAAGATATCCCCTGTGGTGAGTTTAAAAAATTTTTAAATTAAAAAAAAAAGATATCCCCTGTGGTGAGTTTAAAAAAAAATTTAAGACAAATAAAGCTGTATTAACAATAGTTACAGGTTTAGAAAATATCTTATGTTGGAATCTAGTAAAGTCCACTTTAGATAAAGAAGACAATAGTGTTCCTGTGTATTTCCTCTTTTTAATTTTTTTTTTAAATTTTCAATTTTAGTGTGCGATGTGCTCGTTCAACTATGCCTTGTGACTGTGGGTTATAAGGAACACCTGTAACATGTTTAATAGAAAATGATGGTAAATACTGTTTAAAGTGTCTAGAAATATATGCAGGGCCATTGTCTGTTTTAATAGGAGTAGGAGTTCCCATTACAGCAAAACAATCTAGTAAGTGAGTTATAACGTGTTGTGCAGCTTCACTATGAAGAGGTGTGGCCCAAATAAAGGAAGAATTGGTATCAATAATGGATTGCAGTTCAAAAAACAGTTATTGAATAATAGATTGATTGGAGTTTATGGTGGAGGTTTCCATATTTTTTAACATAAAAACTGAGTATAAGGAATCAGGGACTGTATTAATGGGGTAAGGATGTAGGCAAATAACTTGAATAAAAGCATATAATTCATTTTGTTGAGCAGAATGAAATTTAGTATAAAAGACTTCATATTCCTTCAGAGACCAGAATGAAGCTTTGGTGTTTTTAGTCCCATCTACATAAAAAAAAACCTCAGCGTGCCATATAGGCTGTGAGCTGATAACATGGGAAATCATAAATTCAGAATTTTCAAAGAAATTTCAAAGTTTATCAGAAGGATAATGAAATTAAATTTCTCCAAAATATTCTAGAAAAGCTATTTGAAAATCGGTAGAGGTTTGTAACACATTCTCAAATTGAGATTTATTAATCAGTATTACAATTTTATGAGGATCAGAGCCAATTAGAGTTTTAATCCTATTTCTTCCATCGATAATGATTAGAGCAATTAAATCAAGGTAGGGTGTAATTGATTCTATTCCCCTAAAGCGGGTATAAATCCATTCTATTGGGTGTTCTTGTTGGGCAAGAAGTCCTGTGGAAGAATGAAGAGAGGGAAGTATAAATAATTCTAGAGGTAAATCTAGTCGGATGAGAGTAAGAAAGTGTTTCTGTAATTTAATTTGCACTAAATAGAGTTCCTCTCGTGCCTCTTGAGAAAGTGAACGAGGGCTATTTAAATCAAGATCTCCTTTTAAAGTATTAAATAGGTTATTCAGTTGATAATTAGCAATGCCTAAAGAAGGTCTAATCCAATTTATATCACCTAAGAGCTTTTGAAAATCATATAAGGTTGATAATTTATCAGTATAGATTTGAGTTCATTGCAGAGTAGCACATTGTCTATTAACAATAAACCCCAAGTAATGGTAAGGTGTAGAATTTTGAATTTTTCAGGGGCAATAATTAACCCAAAGGTTTTAAAGCATAATTGAGCTATGTCAAACATATGTTGAATTTCTAAGATAGATGGAGCTAAAAACAATATATCATCCATATAGTGAATAACAAGAAAGTTAGGAAATTGTCTTCACACAGGCTCAAGGGCTTTGGCTACATAGTACTGACACATGGTGGGAGAATTCATCATCCCTTGTGGCAGTACAGTCCATTGGTACCATTTATGAGGCTCAATATGATTAGGATAAGGGATTGAGAAGGTGAATCTCTCTCTGTCTAAAGAAGTCTAGATATATTAAAAAAGCAATCTTGTAAATCAATAATAATGTGCCAATCTTGAGGAATGGTGGTAGGTGGTGGGATTCCTGGTTGTAATGCACCAGGAATAGGTGCATAGGTTTCATAGATGCATTAACTTTCCTAAGATCTGTTAGGAGACTCCATTTGTCAGATTTCTTTTTTATAACAAAAATAAGAGAGTTCAAAGGAGAACATGATTCCTCAATATATTTTAATTCTAGTTGTGTATCTATAAGTTCTTTAGCATCCTGTAATTTCTCTTTAGTGAAATTAAAGAGAAATTTCACTACTCTGTCCAAATAGGCTCGTCATTCCTCCAAGTTATTGTAATAACTGCATTATTTGTTAAGTGAGCAGTGGCCCCTAGGAAAAATGTGAAATGTAAATCTGAGTCTTCCATTGCATAAGTAAGTCTCTTCCTATTAAATTAAGGGGGTGTATCTATCACATATGGTTTTAAAGTTTCAGCTTGGCCTTCTGGTCCCTCACATGGATATATTTGAGTACTTTGGTAAACCTCTTGTACTTTAATTTAAGACATTCCTGCAGTTTGGCAAGAAATTTTTTTTGGTATAGGCCAGGATTTTGGCCATAAATGTTTGGAAAAAATAGTAATATCAGATCCATTGTCAAGGAGACTAGAAAATTTTCTACCATTAATTTTGATATTTATATTCGGTCAGGCAAATTCAGAGATTAATGATGTCCATAAAGATTGTTTTTTATCTGTATTGCCACATCCGCCCTTCTGCACATTATCAGAGAAGTTAATGGGAATGTAAGGTAAAAGAAGTAATTGAGCAATTTTGTCCCACTTTTTGAATTGCCATAAAATCTGAGATGACATCATAATTTGAATTTCTCCTTTATAATCTGAATCAATTACTCCAGGGTGAACAGTAGGTCCTTTAGAAGTCAAATTACATCGGCCAAGTAAAAGACCTAAAGTTTGTGGGGACAGGGATCCAAAAAATCCGATAGGTATTCTAGAGGAGACTGCTTGAGGGTAAAGGAGAAAGTCATTTAGGGCTGGTATATTGATGGCAGCACTGCTGGATGTTGGGGGTTTGAGGGAAAAGATGGAATTCGCCCCTGGTTTTTGTTGAAAGGGACTGGGGGGGGGGGTGGTTCCCCTGCTAGGAGTCTCCCGGAATTGGTTTTCCTTCAATATCAAATTTAGATTTACAATCTTTGGCCCAATGTATTCTTTTAACGCAGTGAGGGTAGATTTTGGGAGGTTTTTTATTAGGCTTTAAAAGGCAATCTTTTTTAAATGGTTTTTGTCTCCACATGTAAAACATCCTTCATTCCCCCTTTTAAAGGCAGCAACCATTGTTTGAGGTAGCATATGCATCTTTTGAGTTTCTGATCCTAAATTGTGGCAAGCCTTCAGATAATCCATAATAGTTCCTGTTTCCCGAATAGGAGCTATGGCCTTAATTTTAATATCAAAAGTTACCCTAGAGGAGTCGTTGCCAGAGTCATTAGGTTCTAAGCAAAGGGGAGACTTTTGGATTTGCATCTGCTGGCAAAGGAGGAGCGCTTGGAACAACCGGGGGAGGGTTTGTAAATATATTATGCTGTTCTAATTGGGCCTTTTTTAAGGCTTCATCATTTAATTTACGTTCATGTAATAAGTGTTCTGCCTGTTGCTGAATATCATGAGGGCCAGGATTACCTTGAAGTGGCAGAATCACAGTATTAATAAGACCCATAAAGGCCAGAAATCTTCAGATAAGTGATAAAGTAAAGTAGAAAAGTGATGGGGGAAAAAAAAGAAAAAGAAAAGCGATGGGGCTTTCCTGCCACTATGCCCATGTCTCTTAGTACTTACCAGCTTCAATCAGCTCCATGTCACTCTGCCCAGATCTACCATGATTTTTTCCCAAGTCCCTGTCTGGGTGCCACTTGTTATGGCCCTTTAATGAGCGAGGGCTTGGCGGTGCAGAGTCGATGATAAGAAAATAAAGGAGGAGAGAAAGAGAGAAATGAATAGAGACATGGGTACCAAGACTGATGGAGTAAAGTTTATTCAATGTAATGTCAGTATATTTGTGCTGTCTTAGGACCAAGAATCTCATAACACATTCAGGAAACATAAAGCTAGAATCCATCTCCAACAGAGGGGGTTGTAAAACTCACTTTCCATAACAGAAAGGAATTCCCTAATTAGTTACTTTTGCTTAAAGAATGTATGCATTCTTTTTGTCCCCTGGAGAGGTATGCCTCTCCACTCATCTCTGAATATTCAGGGATTAGTAAGGGATATCAAGAAACAACACACAGGAAGCCTCCTGCCAAATGTTCCCTGACATAAGTGGACCTAGAGATTGTCATACTGAGTAAAGTAATCAGACAGAGAAAAAATATCATACGACACTCTTTATTTGGAATCTTCCAGGCCTTTATAACATCTGTTTATTATTCTAGACATGTTACAAGGAGTGATAACAAGTCTTTCTCTAACCTAGGAACATTCACATTTCTGCTCTTTTCTTCTGTAAGTTTTATAATTTATCTTTAACATTTTGGTCTATGATCCATTATGAGTTTATTTCTACATAGCACATAAAGTATAGGACAAATTTCAGATATTGCAAACAGACATCAAATTGGCCTGTGCCACTTTTAAAAAGATTATCCCATATAGGTGTGTACATATACATATACATATATATATATACACACATATACATACACACCCCTACATATATGGGTGTGCATGTGTTTAACTAATATATTCTTATCAAATATCTATGTAGGTATATGATTTATGAGATTTCTTTTCATGTCTTTAAAAGTGAAAGTTATTTTTTAAAAGGTGAAATCAGAAATCATTGAGAATGCTGAATAATATTAGGTATGTTAAAATAATTTTAGTCTGGCCCATGTAGGTAGTTCAGTTCAGTTCAGTCTCTCAGTCATGTCCGACTCTTTGAGACCCCATGAATCGCAGCATGCTAGGCCTCCCTGTCCATCACCAACTCCTGGAGTCTACCCAAACCCATGTCCATCAAGTCGGTGATGCCATCCATCCATATCATCCTCTGTCACCCCCTTCTCCTCCTGCCCCTAATTCTTCCCAGCATTAGGGTCTTTTCAAATGAGTCAACTCTCCACATGAGGTGTCCAAAGTATTGGAGTTTCAGCTTCAACATCAGTCCTCCCAATGAACCCCTAGGACTGATCTCCCTTAGGATGGACTGGTTGAATCTCCTTGCAGCCCAAGGGATTCTCATGAGTCTTCTCCAATACCACAGTTCAAAAACATTAAATCCTCAGGGCTCAGCTTTCTTCACTGTCCAACTCTCACATCCATACATGACTACTGGAAAAATCGTACCATTGACTAGACGGACCTTTGTTGGCAAAGTAATGTCTCTGCTTTTCAATATTCTGTCTAGGTTGGTCATAACTTTTACTTACCATGTAGGTAAGCAAAAGGCAAAAGAAATGCTTTTTACTGGTTTATTACATTTATATATAATTAAACAAAATTGTTTGTTTTATTTTGCAAATATAACATACTTTTTATTGCAAACATCATATTTATGTTTTTATGAAGCAAGATTGAAAACAGATACCATGGAATGTGAAATACTCCATGATTTTTCTTCAAGCTTTCTGCTCTGAACTGGACAAGGATGCCTCACTTAGGTAGTACACATGACTCCAAAGAGTATGTATAATCTTCATTTTTCAGAATAATTTATCAGCCACATAAAACATCACTTAGGAAGACCCTGCAACTTGCTTAAATTTGATTGTGTATATTTGCTTCAAGGCAATTCCAAATTTATCAGACAAGAGGTTAATCACAACCGAGTGAGGTGGATATCATACAACTACTTTGGTTTGGATATATTACTTGAGTTAATTTCATCTTTAGATTATAAAGCTTCAGGGATCCATAAGAGGTATTGAGAACATCTCTGTGTTCAGTATCAATTTGATTTATCCCAGAAAATGTGCAGGGGAGAGAGAGAGAGAGAAGAAAGAGAAAAGAGGAAGAGATGAAGATGATGGAGAATGAGAAAATAAACTAAGGAAATCACAGTTGACAAATAGATACTCATAATAAAAAATGTGAAAGTAGGAGACAAAAAGAAAATAAGAATTCTGCAGATCTGTGAGTGAAGGAGGAAGATCAGAAGAAATGAACTAGCAGGCTTTGTGGGAAACTGAAAAAGGAATAGATAATTAGAATTTTCAGTAAGGACTGTTAATTGTATTACCTCTGACATTTTACAACAGACATTTAAATAAAGTCTAGAGGTATTTCACAGTTTTTCTTATTCACCAGACTAATATTTATTGTACTACCCTTAAAACAGAGACTAAACGTGAAGATGTTTGATTTAAAACCAGTTTCTATGCTATATTATTGCATCTTCTTGTATTATTTTCTTATTATCTTTTGAAAATAAATAATTCTCTAACAACAGCTTTTGTCATAAAATCTTTGAGAAACAGGGATTGTAATCTCCGCAGAGTCTGGTATAAAAGGGAAAAATATTTCTCCCTAAGGTACATTATAATAAATTGAATCAGCCATTGATTCACAATTCTAGGATGTCAGATGTCCTCCCAGGGCATGTTTTCAGAGATAATTTTGTTGCAGACACTGCTTAGTTTTCTTTCCTGAAAATACAACGGTGAGTTTTCAAACAAACATGTATCCAGTATTTTATCTTTATTATTTGAGAGGATAATAATAACAACTCAATGTAAATTCATTTTTGCTACACACGATTGCATTTGGTCTATACCACAGCCCTGTGTAACAGCCTGAAGCATAGTAAGTATTGTTTACATTTTACCTTAAAAAAAAAAATGAAGCTCCAAAAGAAAAATCAGTTGTTACTGGTCACGTGGCAGAATTGGATTAACACCCTGGTGTTTTCACTCAAGTTTATATTATTTCTAATACACACTACTTATTTTAAAATAATCATTTTAGTTTTTTGAAATTAAAACTGAATGCAATAAAACATCTGATTAGTGCACTTATTAAAATTAGTTTAGATATTTTTAAATAGTAGAAAACAAGATATATACTAAATTTTCATCCATGCTTGCCATCATACATACAAAAATTATTATATAGATTAATTACTCTATTTAATGGTAAAATCTACCCCCTATCTTAGCAAGAAACAAGCATATAAGAACATTTTCATCAACAATGGGAATCAAGAGAATTCATAAAATAAAATGAAACATTTCTGGGCAATATTATATTCTACCCAATAATATTCAAGTGGTTATTGACATAAATCTTAAACGGCACTCTTAACTACAACTACTGACTTTCATTAGTTCAAGGTAAATGTTTCCCTGGTGAAAGTGATATAGCAGCAAGAATCTGACTTCAAATTAAAAAAAAATCTAGGACAAGTAAGAAGACAGGAGAGTCGTTCTTCAGCCATAAAAAGTGCCTTAAAGTTCACCATTAATAAAGGATGAGCTCATTCTTCAACAAAGACACTCTCAGAGTGACATATGCTAAAATGTCATCTATCCCAAGTTGCAAGAAACACTTTATTCCTTCATCCCTGGAGATTCATTTTCGTTTTCTTTCCTTGTGTTTCTTTAACAACCCTTAAAACCCAAAAAAGAGTTATCACACAAAGGTCTTTATGACCTAGAATACTATTTCCATCATTTTTTTTAAGTTTAATATTATTTTCTTTTTTTATTTTACTCCCAGTAGAGACCATTGAATTCATAATTGGTCAAATATCACAGAGGTTTCACAATGTGATTGATGTCAGCAGGAATCTTTGTATGAGGTAGATGAGATAATCACGGAAAATAGCTTCTAACATTTCATATTCACATTTTATTAGCTGAATGAGCTTTCCTTGGGAGTTTTCTTGAGGTTTATTATTTAAAGGGCAAGAAGAAAAGGAAGATGAGAATGAGAATATATTTAGTCGCTAAGTCGCATCTGATTCTTTTGTGATCCTATGAATTGTAACCTGTCTTGTAACCTCTGTCCATAGAATTTTCCAGGTAAGAATTCTGGAGTAGGTTGCCATTTCCTTCTCCAGGGGATCTTCCCAACACAGAGATCAAATCTGTATCTCTTGCATTACAAGCAGATTCTTAGCCATCTGGGAAGTTTATTCATTAAGGAAAGAATGGGATTTATGAAAGAGGAACATGGAGACTTACATTACCATATGTAAAATAGATAGCCAATGGGAATTTGCTGTATGACTCAGGGAACTCAAACTCAAACCAGGGGCTCTGTATCAACCTAGAGGGCTGGGATGGGGAGGTGAGAGGGAGGTGACATATGTATACCTATGTCTGATTCATGTTGGTGTTTGACAGAAACCAACACAATTCTATAGAGCATTTATCCTGAAAAAAAAAAAAAAGTATAAAAAAAAGAAGAAATGCCTTATCAGAGAGAAAGAGAGGTTTTTTGGCTTCCCAACTTGATCCAATCTTACAGGTCTTCAAAGAACTTGGTTTCCTTAATTTGAATAAATAGAAGCTACAAAAATTCACTTGTAAAACCATGCCCTCTGATTGCTTATTGTAAGTTCTTCAGTGGACTTTGAGTTAATTCAAAATGCATAGCTGGCTTTGTTTTCTACTACTGTTTCTTAGTCTAGACTATCATAATAATTGCTTCCTCTCTCCCCTCAGGTTAGTATCATAGATCTGTTTTAAGATCCTATTAAGAAGCTGGCAGAGCCCAGGATTGATGCTCGGGACTGGTGCAGCGAGATTTCCCCGGGGGGAGGGAGGAGGGAGGGGGGGTTCCGGAGGGGAAGCATATGTAAACCCATGGTGATATCATGACATTGTATGGCAAAAACAAGTAAAAAAAAATAAATAAATAAAATAGATATAGAGGAGAGGAAAAAAAAAAAAAAAAGAGGGGGAGTGGCCTCTGGGCAGAGCAAGAGTTCCCCCCGCGAAGGGTCTGCTCAGTGTTCCTGGGGGTCCGGCCTCCAGGGTCTGCTGTCTTGGACAGCGGGGAGCAGAGCAGTGTCTTAATTAATCCGTAGAGAGCGCCTTGACCTCAGCATCACCCTCTGTTCTCAATCACTCAATCCTTCTAATTTCCCAGCAATTTAATTAAAGGATCTTCCCTCTTAAAAAAAAAAAAAAAAGAAGCTGGCAGAATGAGAAAGCAATTATACTCTACTCAATTTCATGTTTCCCAACAAACAGGTGTCCTTATGAAACTTTAAACCAGAGAAAATCAGATAGAATGAAATATTCACATAACTACATAAAATCCCTAATGGCAAACCACAAAGTGTCACACTGGAAAGAATTTGCTGCTATAAGGAGCATATACATTTTAGCACTTCTAAGTTCTGAGAAATCAAGAGTAAAATTCATATATTTCATGGCCACAGTGACACTGCCATAGTGATTAAGAGACAGGCATATAAACATTTAAGAAATGGAAGAATTCACATTTTTAGTCCTTGTTCTATACTTAGCCTCTTTTGGAGTTCTTCCTAACCCACAATTGACTCATTTATTTATTCATCATAATTCTGTATTACTTCTTACTTCAATGGGAATGAATATAGGAAATATTGAGAGAAAGATGAAGAAAAAACAGGATTTATTTTTTTCAGTTAGCTTACAGTCTAGTAAGGAAGGAATCCAGACATAAAATGATATGATATACAGTTGTCCTTCAGTGTACTTGGGAGATTTGGTCCACGTCACCCACAGATAAAAAAAATCCATGCTACTCAATTCCTTTATATAAAATGAAATAATGTTTGCATATAACTTACACACATCTTCCCATATAAATCATCCCCAGATTATTTACAATATCTAATATAATGTAAACACTATGTAAATAGTCACCTAAAAGCAGAAAATTCTAGTTTTGCTTTCTGGAACTTTCTGGATTTTTTCCCCCCATACTGTGATCCATGATTTCTTGAATATGCAGATGCAGAACATATGGATACAAAGGCTGACTCTGTGCTTTGTTAGTTAAAAAAAAGTAAATATATAAAAATGGATTGAAGATTTAAATGTAGGTATGGAAACTATAAAACTCTGAAAAGAGAACATAGGCAGAACACTCTTTGACAAAAATTATAGCAATATCTCTTTGGATTGGCCCCTTAAGATACAATATTTAAAAAAAAAATAAATAAAACCTATTAAACTTCAGAAATTAAACTTAAAAACTGCAAAGTAAAGAAAACTATCATCAAATGAAAATTAAGCCTACAATGTGGCAGAAAATAATTGCAAATGATATGACCAACAAAGTGTTGTTATTTAGTTTATATATATATATATATATATATATATATACACACACACACACACACACACACACACACACATATATGCAGCTTATCTTATATAATGCATTCTAATATCAAACAACTCAAACAAAATATGAGCAGAGGAACTCATTAGACATTTTACTGAAGAAAACATACAAATGGCTAACATATATATGAAAAGAAACACAATGCTGCTAATTATTAGAAAATGAAGATTAAAACACCAATGAGATATCACCTTACAATTTTCAGACTATCTAAGTATAAAAGAGCACAGAAAACAAATGATGGCAAGGATGTGGAAAAAAGGGAACTCTTGTACACTGTTCATGGGAATGTAATTTGGTGTAGTCACTGTGGAAAACAGTACAGAATTTTCTCAAAAATTTAAAAATATAACCACTGTCAGACAGTTCAGTCAGTCAGTTCAGTCTATCAGGCATGTCTGGCTCTTTGTGACCCACAAACTGCAGCACGCCAGGCCTCTCTTTCCATCACCAACTCCCGGAGTCCCCCCAAACCCATGGCCATCAAGTCGGTGATGCCATCTAACCATCTCATTCTCTGTCATCCCCTTCTCCTCCTGCCCTCAATGTTTCCCAGTCTCAGGGTCTTTTCCAATGAGAAAAGGTCACATCAGGTGGCCAAAGTATTGGAGTTTCAGCTTCAACATCAGTCCTTCTAAAGAACACTCAGGACTGGTTTCTTTTAGGATGGACTGGTTGGATCTCCTCGCAGTCCATGGGACTCTCAAGAGTCTTCTCCAACACCACAGTTCAAAAGCATCAATTCTTCAAAGCTCAGTTTTCTTTATACTCCAACTCTCACATCAACACATGACTACTGGAACAACTAAATCCTTGACTAGACGGACCTTTGTTGACAAAGTAATGTCTCTGGTTTTTAATATTCTGTCTAGGTTGGTCATAACTTTCCTTCCAAGGAGGAAGAGTCTTTTAATCTCATGGCTGCAATCACCATCTGCAGTGATTTTGGAGCCGAGAAAAATACAGTCAGCCACTGTCTCCACTGTTTCCCCATCTATTTGCCATGAAGTGATGGGACCAGATACCATGATCTTAGTTTTCTGAATGGTGAGCCTTAAGCCAACTTTTTCACTCCCCTCTTTCACTTTCATCAAGAGGCTCTTTAGTTCTTCTTCACCTTCTGCCATAAGGGTGGTGTCATCTGCATATCTGAGGTTATTAATATTCCTCCTGGAAATCTTGATTCCAGACTGTGCTTCACCCAGCCCAACATTTCTCATGATGTACTCTGCATATAAGTTACATAAGCAGGGTGACAATATATAGCCTTGACGTACTCCTTTTCCTATTTTGAACCAGTTTTTTTGTTCCATGTCCAGTTCTAACTTTTGCTTCCTGACCTGCATACAGGTTTCTCAAGAGGCAGATCAGATGGTCTGATATTCCTATCTCTTTCAGAATGTTCTACAGTTTATTGTGATCCATACAGTCAAAGGCTTTGGCATAGTCAATAAAGCAGAAATAGATGTTTTTCTGGAACTCTTTTGCTTTTTTGATGATCCAGCGAATATTACCAATTTGGTCTCTGGTTCCTCTGCCTCTTCTAAAACCAGCTTGAACTTCTGGAAGTTTACGGCTCATGTATCGCTGAAGCCTGGCTTGGAGAATTTTGAGCATTACTTTACTAGCGTGTGAGACAAGTGCAATTGTACGGTAGTTTGAGCATTCCTTGGCATTGCCTTTCTTTGGGATTGGAATGAGAACTGGCCTTTTCCAGTCCTGTGGCCACTGCTGAGTTTTCCATATTTGCTGACATATTGAGTGCAGCACTTTCACAGCATCATCTTTTAGGATTTGAAATAGCTCACCTGGAATCCCATCACCTCCACTAGCTTTGTTTGTATTGATGCTTCCTAAGATCCCCTTGAGTTCACATTCCAGGATGTCTGGCTCTAGGCAAGTGATCACACCATAGTGATTATCTGGGTCTACCCCATGTCCAAGGTCAGGAGCCGTGGCCATGAGGACATACACTACTCCCAAGATAAGGAGTAGTGGCTGCGCTTTGCTGGAGCATCAGTGAAGAGATCAGCCACATCCAAGATAAGAGAAACCCAAGTAAGAGTGTAGGCACTGAGAGAGGGCATTAGAGGGCAGACAGACTGAAACAACAATCACATTCAACTAGCCAATCTGATCACAGCCTTGTGTAACTCAAAGAAACGAAGCCATGCCATGTGGGGCAACCCAAGATGGATGGGGTCAAGGTTGAGAGGTCTGACAGAATTTTGTCTGCTGGAGAAGGGAATTGCAAACCACTTCAGTATTCTTACCCTGAGAAGCCCATGAACAATATGAAAGGAACTACTGTATGGTTCAGCATCTCCACACTTGAGAATATATTTCAGTAAAATGGTAATAGTAATTCCAAAAGAAACATCCCAACCCACAGAGAGTGATAGAGCTGCAATTAGAGTGTTATGTCATAGCCACTGGGAGAGAGAAAAGGAAGTCTTCCGGAAGGAACGCCCAGCTGAGTCAAGTACTGATTAACCAGTAGTTCAGTAAAACAAGCAGACAAAGGAGAGAGGGATAAATAGAGGCAAAACAAGCAACTATGTGAGATGAAGAATGTGTTAATTTACCTTATTATAGTAATCATTTCACAGTATATGTACATTAAATCGTCACATTTGTGATTCAGTCGCTCTATCGTGTCTGACTCTTTGCAACCTCGTAGACTGCAGTGTGCCAGGCTTCCCTGTCCTTCACCATCTCTCTGAGCCTGCTCAAATTTATGTCTATTGAGTCAGAGATACCATAAAATCATGTTATCCTCTGTCATCACCTTCTCTTGTTATCTTGAATCTTTCCCAGCATCAGGGTCTTTTCTAATGAGCCATGTTTTCACATCATGTGACCAGAGCACTGGAACTTCAGTTTGAACATAAGTCCTAACAAAGAATATTCAAGACTGGTTTCCTTTAGGGACTTCCCAGGTGGCTCAGACAGTAAAGTGTCTGCCTACAATTCAACCCCTGGGTTAAAGAGATCTCCTGGAGAAGGAAATGGCAACCCACTCCAGTATTCTTGCCTGGAAAATCCCATGGATGGAGGAGCCTGATAGATTATAGTCCATGGGGTCGCAAAGAGTCTTGCATGCCTGAGCGACTTCACTTTCACTTTCATTTTCATTTAGGATTGACTGGTTGGATCTCCTTGCAGTCCAAGTGACTCTCAAGAGTCTTCTCCAACACCACATTTCAAAAGCATCAATTCTTCAGTGCTCAGCTTTCTTTATAGTCCAACTCTCACATCCATACATGACTACTGGAAAAACCATAGCTTTGACTAGACAGACCTTTTTTGGCAAAGTGATATCTCTGCTTTTTAAAACATTGTCTAGGTTTGTCATAGCTTTTCTTCCAGGGAACAAGAGTCTTTAATTTCATGGTTGCAGTCACCTCCTGCAATGATTTTGAAGCCAAAGAAAATAAAGTCTATCACTACTTCCATTGCTTCCCCATCTATTTACCACAAAGTAATGTGACCAGATGCCACGATCTTAGCTTTTTGAATGTTGAGTTTTATAGCAGCTATTTCATTCTTCTCTTTTATCTTCATCAAGAGGCTCTTTAGTTTCTCTTGATTCCATCTTGTGCTTCATCCAGCCCAGCACTTCTCATGATGTATGCTGTATAGGAGTTAAAAATGTGGGTGACAGCCTTGGCATTCTCCTTTCCCAGTTTGGAACGAGTCTGTTCTGTGTCAGGTTCTAACTGTTGCTTCTTGACCTGCATACAGTTTTCTTGGGAGGCAGGTAGGGTGGTCTGGTATTCCCATCTCTTTAAGAGTTTCCCACAGTTTTTGGTGATCCACATAGTCAAATGTTTTAGTGTAGTCAAAGTAGAAGCAGAAGTAGATATATTTTTTTAAATTCTCTTACTTTTTCTATGATCCAACAGATATTGGCAATTTGATCTCTGGTTCCTCTGCCTTTTCTAAATCCAGGTTGAACACCTGGAAGGTCTCTGTTCATATATTATTGAAGCTTAGCTTGAGGAATTTTGAACATTACTTTGCTAACATGTAAAATGAGTGTAATTGTGCAGTACTTTGAACATTCTTTGGCACTAATCTTCTTTGGGATTGGAATGAAAACTGACATTTTCCAGTCTTGTGGCACTGCTGAGTTTTCCTAATTTGATGGCATATCGAGTGCAGCATTTTAATAGCATCATCTTTTAGGATTTTAATAGCTCAACTGTAATCCATCAGCTCCACTAGCTTTGTTTGCAGTGATGCTTCCTAAGGCCCACTTGACTTTGCACTCCAAGATATCTTGCTCTAGGTGAGTGATCACACCACTGTGGTTATTTGGGTCATTAAGATCTATTTTGTATAGTTATTTTGTGTATTCTTATCATATCTTCTTAGTATCTTTTGCTTCTGTTAGGTCATGCCATTTCTGTCCTTTATTGTCCCCTTCTTTACATGATAAGTTCCAGTGGTATGTCTAATCTTGAAGAGACCTCTAGTCTTTCCCATTCTGTAGCTTTCCTCTCTTTCTTTACATTGTTCACTTAAGAAATCTTTCTTATCTCTCCTTGCTATTTAGATCTGCCTTCATATGAGTATATCTTTCCTTTTTCCTTTGCCTTTCACTTCTCTTCTTTTCTCAGCTATTTGTAAGGCCTCCTCAGACAACCATTTTGCCTATTTGCATTTAATTTTCTTGGGAATGGTTTTAATTACCATCTGCTGTACCATGTTACAAGTCTCTGTCCATAGTTCTTCAGGGACTCTATCTATTATATCTAATATAATAGAAGTGAATTTATTTCTCACTTCTTACAGTATAACTGTATAGGGATTTGTATATACTGTGTATTTGTATATACTGTATAACAGTATAACTGTAAGGGATTTGATTTAGATACTACCTGAATGGCCTAGTGATTAACTCTACTTTGTTTAATTTAAGTCTTAATTTGGCAAAAAGGCGTTCATTATCTGAGCCACAGTCAGCTCCTAGCCTTTTTTTTTTTTTTCCTGCCAACAGTATAGAGCTTCTCTATCTTTGGCTACAAAGAATATAATCAATCCTATTTTGATATTCACCATCTCATGATGTCCATGTGTAGAGTCATCTCTTGGGTTTTTAGGATAGGTTGTTGCTATTACCAGTTCATTCTCTTGGCAAAACTCTGCTAGCTTTTGCCCTGATTCAATTTGTACTCCATGGGTTAAGAATTTACTAAGCATGGCCTACCCACCCGAGCAAGATTCAGTTTTCCCCACAACCAGTCCACCCTTCAGGAAGGGGGGACTTCCACAAGCCTCTTATTCTCATCTATTAGAGGACAGATAGAATAAAAGCCGCAGTACGGGAAACTAAACAAACTGATTACATGGATCACAGCCTCATCTAATTCAATGAAACTATGAGCCATTCTGTGTAGGGCTACTCAAGATAGATGTGTCATGGTGGAGAATTCTGACGAAATGTGGTCCACTGGAACAGGGAATGGCAAACCACTTCAGCATTGTTGCCTTGAGAACCTCATGAACAGTATGAAAAGACAAAAGGATGTTACACTGAAAGATGAATTCCCCAGGTGGGTAGGTGCCCGATATGCTACTGGAGAAGAGTGGAAAATAGCTACAGAAGGAATGAAGAAACTGAGCCAAAGCACAAGTAACACCCAGTTGTGAATTTGTTTGGTGGTTAAAGTAAATTCTGATGCTATAAAAAACAATATTGCATACACTCCTTGAAAGTTAGGTCTATGAATCAAGGTAAATTGGAAGTGGTCAAACAAGAGATGGAAAGAGAGAGCAATAACATTTTAGGAAGCAGTGAATTAAAATGGACCATAATGGCCAAATTTAATTCAGATAAACATTATATCTACCCCTGTGGGCAAGAATCTCTTAGAAGAAATGGAGTAGCCCTCGTAATCAACAAAAGAGTTCAAAATGCAGTACTTGTATGCAATCTCAAAAATGACAGAATGATCTCTGTTCATTTCCAAGGCAAACCATTCAATATCACAGTAATCCAAGTCTGTGCCCAATAACTAATGCACAATTAGCTGAAATTGAACAGTTCTAGGAAGACCTTCAAGACTTTCTAGAACTAACACCAAAATAAGAGGTCCTTTTCATCATAAGGGATATGAATGCAAAAGTAGGAAGTCAAGATACCTGGAGTTATAGGCAAGTTTGGCCTTAGAATACAGAATCATCACATTATATATACAGTAAATTCACATTATGTTATTTGTCTATTACATCTCAATGCAACTGGGGAAAAAAATGTACCTAAAGTCAGAAAAATGTAGGACACATGCAATTTCTTAATAGAGCCACATTCCTATCATCTTTTTTTGCTTTTCTAAGAAAATACAAGCATTTCATCAGAGGACTAGACTACCAGAGGTTGAAATCAGCCTAATTTTAATGAGCATTCTGAGAAGAGAAGGACTTGTAATTGAGAAAAACAAGTGACATCAAGTAACTGGTGATGATACTAACAGTAAAGAACAGTAATTGAGTTCTTACTTCATTGTTTAAATGTTTCTGAATTATAAAAATAAGAAACAGTTTCAGTAAGCCCCAGTATTGACAAGGCAAACCATCCAAATACATGGAGTGGCGTGTGATGAGCTTAAGAGGTAGTGAGGCATCAAATGATGCAGAAATTCTATGCCAAGGACAACAATAAGATAATAAAGAGGAATATGGATAGATTTTTATTTACAGATCACTCTAACTATGGGAGTACACTTAGGTCAGGAGGATGACAACAACACAGCAAACCTTTTCTGAGTGTTTAAATTGGACTGGGTACTTAGAATAGTATCTAAAATTATTAATTTTCTAAGTGTGATTACATGGAAACAGAGGAACAAATAGGCTAAGAAAATTGTCAGTTCAGTTCAGTTCAGTTGCTCAATTGTGTCTGACTCTTTGCGACCTCATGAACCGCAGCACGCCAGGCCTCCCGGTCCATCACCAACTCCTGGAGTCCACCCAAACCCATGTTCATTGAGTCGGTGATGCCATCCAGCCATCTCAGCCTCTATCATCCCTTCTCATCCTGCCCCCAGTCCTTCCCAGCATTAGAGTATTTTCCAAAGAGGCAACTCTTCTCATGAGGTGGCCAAAGTATTGGAGTTTCAGCTTCAACATCAGTCCTTCCAATGAACACTCAGGACTGACCTCCTTTAGGATAGACTTGTTGGACCTCCTGGAAGTCCAAGGGACTCTCAAGAGTCTTCTCCAACACTACAGTTTAAAAGCATCAATTCTTCAATGCTCAGTTTTCTTTATAGTCCAACTCTCACATCTATATATGACTACTGGAAAACCCATAGCCTTGACTAGAAGGACCATTGTTGGCAAAGTAATGTCTCTGCTTTTTAATGCGCTATCTAGCATGGTCATCACTTTTCTTCCAATGAGTAAGCATCTTTTAATTTCATGACTGCAATCACCATTTGCAGTGGTTTTGGAGCCCCACAAAATAAAGTCTGTCACTGTTTCCATTGTTTCCCAATCTATTTGCCATGAAGTGATGGGATCAGATGCCACGATCTTAGTTTTCTGAATGGTGAGTTTTAAGCAAACTTTTTCACTCTCGTCTTTCACTTTCATCAGGAGGCTCTTTAATTCTTCTTCACTTTCTGCCGTAACGGTGGTGTCATCTGCATATCTGAGGTTATTGATAATTCTTCCAGCAATCTTGATTCCAGCTTGTGCTTCTTCCAGCCCAGCGTTTCTCATGATGTACTCTGCATGTAAGTTAAATAACTAGGGTGACAATATACAGCCTTGACATACTCCTTTTCCTTTGTGGAATCAGTCTGTTGTTCCATGTCCAGTTCTAACTATTGCTTCTCAACCTCCATACAGATTTTTCAAGGGGCAGGTCAGGTGGTCTAGTATTCCCATCTCTTTCAGAATTTTCCACAGTTTATTGTGATCCACACAGTCAAGGCTTTGTCATAGTCAAAAAAGCAGAAGTAGATGTTTTTCTGGAATTCTCTTGCTTTTGTGATAATCCAGTGGATGCTGACAATTTTATCTCTGGTTCTTCTGCATTTTCTAAAACCCGCTTGAACATCATAAATTTCATGGTTCACATATTGTTAAAGTCTGGCTTAGGGAATTTTGAGCATTACTTTACTAGAGTGTGAGATGAGTGCAATTGTGCAGTAGTTAGAGCATTCTTTGGCATTGCCTTTCTTTGGAATTGGAATGAAAACTGACCTTTTCGAGTCCTGTGGCCACTGCTGAGTTTTCCATATTTGCTGACATATTGAGTGCAGCACTTTCACAGCATCATCTTTTAAGATTTGAAATAGCTCAACTGAATTCTATCACCTCCACTAGCTTTGTTTGTAGTGATGCTATGTATTCCAGGATGTCTCGCTCTAGGTGAGTGATCATACATTTGTGATTATTTGGGTCATGAAGATCTTTGTTGTATAGTTCTTCTGTGTATTCTTGCCACCTCTTCTTAATACCTTCTGCTTCTATTAGGTCCATATTATTTCTGTCCTTTATTGAGCCCATCTTTGCATGAAATGTCCCCTTGATATCTCTAATTTTCTTGACGAGATATCTAGTTTTTTCCCACTCGATTGCTTTCTTTTATTTCTTTGTACTGATCACTGAAGAAGGCTTTCTTATCTTTCCTTGCTATTTTTTGGAACTCTGCATTCAAATGTGTATATCTTTCTTTCTCTCCTTTGCTTTTCACTTTTCTTCTTTTCACAGCTATTTATAAGGCCTCTTCAGGCAGCTATTTTGCTTTTTTGCATTTCTTTTTCTTGGGTATGGTCTTAATCTCTGTCTCCTGTACAATATCACAAACCTCCATCCATAATTCTTCAGGCATTCTATCATATCCAGTCCCCTGAATTTATTTCTGTCTCCTACTGTATAATTGTAAGGGATTTGATTTAGGTCATACCTGAATGGTTTAGTGGTTTTCCCTACTTTTTTCAATGTAATCTCTATTTGGCAATAAGGAGTTCATGATCTGAGCCACAGTCAGCTTCTGGTCTTGTTTATGCTGACTGTATAGAGCTTCTCCATTTTTGCCACAAAGAATATAATCAATCTGATTTCAGTATTGACCATGTGGTGTTGTCTATGTGTAGAGTCTTCTCTTTTGTTGTTGGAAGAGGGTGTTTGTTATGACCAATGAGTTATCTTAGCAAAACTTTGTTAGCCTTTGCCCTGCTTCTTTCTCTACTCCAAAGCCAAATTTGCCTGTTACTCCAGGCCTTTATTGACTTCCTAATTTTGTAAGAAAGGATCAGTGACCCCACAAGAGACTGATCCAGACTTTCCCAGGAGTGTCCAGGAGTCTTCAGTAGAGGTATGGGTTGGCAGTGGCTTGTTGCAGGGTTGGGGGAAGTGAGTGTAACAGTTCTTGCATGGGATCTGTTGAAGGAGGCCTCCATTATCTTCATTGCCTACACCATAGTTGAAATCAGTCCTGAATATTCACTGGAAGAAGTGAAGATGAAGCTGAACCTCCAAACCTTGGCCACCTGATGCGAAGAACTGACTCATTGGAAAAGACCCTGATGCTGGGATAGATTGAAGGCAGGAGAAGAGGATGACAGAGGATGAAATGATTGGATGGTATCACCAACTCAATGGGCATAAGTTTGAGTAAAATCTGGGAATTAGTTATGGACAGGGAGGCTCATGGGTTGCAAAGAGTTGGACATGACTGAGCAGCTGAACTAAATTGAAAAGAAAGATAGAAAGAAAGTGAAGTCGCTCAGTCATGTCTGACTCTTTGTGGCCCCATTGGGCTGTATCCTACCAGGCTTCTCCATCCATGGACTTTTCCAGGCAAGAGTACTCAAGTGGGCTGCCTCTTCCTTCTCTAAGTGATCTTCCCAACCCAGGGATCAAACCTGGTCCCCCCGCATTGTAGATGGACGCTTTACTGTCTGAGGCACTAAGAAAGTCTGAAGTGAAATAGCAGAGAGGGAACAGAGCTCACCCATCAGTAGAAAATTGGATTAAAGATTTACTGAGCATGGCCCTGCCCATCAGAACCAGTCTCAGTTTCCCCCTTTGTCAGTCTTTCCCATCAGGAAGCTTCCATAAGCCTCTTATCCTTCTTCATCAGAGGGCAGACAGACTGAAAACCACAAGCACAGAGAACTAACCAATCTGATCACACAGACCACAGCCTTGTTTAACTCAGTGAAACTATGAGTCATGCCATGTAGGGCCACCCAAGATGGATGGAGAGTTCTGACAAAACGTGGTCCACTGGAAAAGGGAATGGCAAACCATGTCAGTATTCTTGTCTTGAGAACCCCAAGAACAGTATGAAAAGGCAAAACGATAGGACACTGAAAGATGAACTCCCCAGGTCAGTAGGTGTCCAATATTCTACTGGAGATCAGTGGAAAAATAAACCCAGAAATAATGAAGAGACAAAGCCAAAGCAAAAACAATACCCAGTTGTGGATATGACTGGTGACAGAAGCAAAGTCCAATGCTGTAATGAACAATATTGCATAGGAACCTGGAATGTTAGGTCCATGAATCAAGACAAATTGGAAGTGATCAAGCAGGAGATGGTAAGAGTGAACATCGGCATTTTCAGAATCAGCAAACTAAAATGGACTGCAGTGGGTGAATTTAACTCAGATGACTTTTATATCTACTACTGTGGGCATGAATCCCTTAGAAGAAATGGAGTAGCCATCATAGTGAACAAAAGAGTATGAAATGTAGTAATTGGAACAATACACAATGGTAAATTCATATCACTTTGTTTTCAAATTCCATTTCTATTTATCTTATTACAACACAAATTAATTAAAAATTCTGAATCTGTATTTACTCTTTGATAATGTGAAGCAATCTTCAAAATTTTAATACATTTTGATAATTTAATTTATTTTTTTATTACTTTTTTTTAATTGGTTTTGCCATACAATGACATGAAATCGCCATGGGTTTACATATGCTCCCTCTCCAGAACCCCCCTCCCTCCTCCCTCCCGATTCCCTCCCCCTGGGAAATCTCGGTGCACCAGCCCCGAGCATCTATCCTGGGCTGGTGATTGATTTCACATATGATAATTAACATGTTTCAATGCCATTCTCCCATATCATCCCACCCTTGCCCTCATCCACAGAGTCCACGAGTCTGTTCTATACGTCTGCATTCCTTTTGCTGTCTCGCATGCAGGGTTCACGCTGCCATCTTTCTAAATTCCATATATATGCGTTAGTATACCGTATTGTTGTTTTTCCTTCTGGCTTACTTCACTCTGGATAATAGGCTCCAGTTCCGTCCACCTGAGTAGAACTGATTCAAATGAATTTTTTTTTAATGCTGAGTAATATTCCATTGTGTATATGTACCACAGCTTTCTTATCCATTCCTCAGCTGATGGGCATCTAGGTTGCTTCCATGTCCTGGCTATTGTAAACAATGTGGCGATGAACATTGGGGTACATGTGTCTCTTTCAACTCTGTTTTCCTCAGTGTGTATGCCCAGCAATGGGATTGCTGGGTCATATGGCAGGTCTATTTGCAGTTTTTTAAGGAATCTCCACACTGTTTTCCATAGTGGCTGTACTAGTTTGCGTTCCCACCAACAGTGTAAGAGGGTTCCCTTTTCTCCACATCCTCTCCAGCATTTATTGCTTGTAGATTTTTGGATTGCAGCCATTCTGACTGGTGTAAAGTGGTACCTCATTGTGGTTTTGATTTGCATTTCTCTGATATTGAGTGATGTTGATCATCTTTTCATGTGTTTGCTAGCCATTTTTATGTCTTCTTTGAGCACACGGAACCTTCTCCAGGATAGATCACATCCTGGGCCATAAATCCATCCTTGGTAAATTCAAAAATATTGAAATCATTCCAAGCATCTTTTCTGACCACAATGCAGCGAGATTAGATATCAATTACAGGAGAAAACCATTCAAAACTTCCAACATATGGAGGCTCAACAACACACTGCTGAATAACCAACAAATCACAGAAGAAATCAAAAAAGAAATCGAATTATGCATAGAAATGAATGAAAATGAAAACACAACAACTCAAAACCTATGGGACACAGTAAAAGCAGTGCTAAGGGGAAAGTTCATAGCAATACAAGCTCACCTCAGGAAACAAGAAAAAAGTCAAATAAATAACCCAACTTTACACCTAAAGCAACTAGAAAAGGAAGAAATGCAGAAGCCCAGGGCTAGTAGAAGGAAAGAAATCTTAAAGATCAGGGCAGAAATAAATGCAAAGGAAACAAAAGAGACCATAGCAAAAATTATCAAAGCCAAAAGCTGGTTCTTTGAGAAGATAAATAAAATTGACAAACCATTAGCCAGACTCATCAAGAAACAAAGGGAGAAGAACCAAATCAACAGAATTAGAAATGAAAACGGAGAGATCACAACAGAAAACACAGAAATACAAAGGATCATAAGAGACTATTATCAGCAACTATATGCAAATAAACTGGACAACCTGGATGAAATGGACAAATTCCTAGAAAAGTACAACTTTCCAAGACTAAACCAGGAAGAGATAGATAACATTAATAGACCAATCACAAGCATGGAAATTGAAACCGTAATTAGAAATCTTCCAAAAAACAAAAGCCCAGGTCCAGATGGCTTCACAGCTGAATTCTCCCAAAAATTTTGAGAAGAGCTAACACCTATTCTACTCAAACTCTTCCAGAAAATTGCAGAGGAAGGTAAACTTCCAAACTCATTCTACATTTTGATAATTTTTAAAGTACCTTTACTCTTTCTTCATTATGTGATTAATTCAATATTATCTAAAATTTTTGGAGTGTATCAAAAAAAAATGGAAAAGCAGACATCAACTGAGATGGAGGAATAATAGGACAAGGAAAAACTAAGAAATAATTCAGTAGTTGAAATTTTAAATAAAGCATATTAGAAGGAATGAATAACATACAAAATTCTGCAGATGCTCAGAACAGAAAAAAGAAAAACAATTTTTTTAATGAAAAAAAAATTAGGAGATATCGGAGATAACATTGTGTACCAACATCCCCATTATTAGAGGCCCAGAAAGAGAAGAGTGAGAAAAAGTGGATCAAAAATGTATTAGAGGAAATTATGTCTAAGACTGCCAAATCTGAATAAAGAAACAGATATCTAAGTACAGGAAGTAAGAACGTGCCATAGAAGGTAAACTAATGAGAACCAACAAAAACATCACAATAGAATTGGCAAAAGTTAAAGACAAAATTCTGAAGTCAGTAAGAGGAAAATAAGTAAAACAAAAAAAGAATGAAGCCAGTAAGAGGACATAGAAGGAAAATAGAAAATACAAGGGAATCCGCATAAGGCTACCAGCTGATTTCTCCACAGAAACTGCAAGCCAGAAGAGAGTGGCATGATCTATGCAAAGTGTTGGACGGGAATAACTTGCAACTGTAAGTACTCTACCCAGAAAGATTATTATTTAGGATAGAAGGAGAGAGAAAGGTATTATCAGACAAGCAAAAACTAAGAGAGATTATCAATATGAAACCTACCAGGGTAGACTAAAGAGACTTCTCTAAAAGGAAAACAAGTATGAATTTATAGAAAAAGGAAAATCTCATTAGGAAAGGTAAATTACAGTAAGGACTGAGGATCAATCATGTAAATAAGCAAGGCAAAAATTAAGAGACAAAAATAGTAAAAGCAACTATAATTGAAATAAATAGCTAAAGTTTAAATGTGAACATGTGAAATATGACATCAAAAACACAAAATGTGAAAGAAGGGAGTATAAAAGGTGGATAATTTAAGATGTGTTTCAACTTTAATGACATCCAGTTTAAACAAGTAGGTATAGTTGCAGATCAACATATATGAACCCCATGGGAAACACAAATTAAAATCCTAAAATGCACAAAAACAAAAAGAAAGAAACATACTACTAAAGAAAATGATCAAACTGCAAATAAACAAAAAGAAGTAACAAACAAAGATGAACTATAAAAACAACCAAAAAATAGGTAGTAAAATGTCAGTAAGTACATAACTATCATCAATTACTTTAAATGTCAAGATATATGGTGGCTAATTGTACAAAAAGAACAAGACCCTTCAATATGCTACCTACAGAGACTAAAAGTGGGATTATGTAAAATGATATTTCATGCAAAGAGAGATGACAAGAAAGTGGAAGTAGCTACACTTGTATCAGATAAAACAGACTTTTTAAAAAGGCTATGACAAAAGACAAGCAAGGCAATATAGAATGATACAGAGATTTAAACAAGAGGGGGATTAAACTTGATAGCATAAATGCACCAACTTAGAAGTACCTAAATATATAATGCAAATATGAACAAACATGAAAGGTGAAATGGACAATAATACAAACAAAGTAGAAGACTTCAACATCCCCAATGACATCAAGAGAAAGATCATCTAGAAGGAAAATCAGTGAAAACAATGGTCTTAAATGACAAAATAGAATAGTTAGATTAAATAGGTATCTACAGGATATTCCATCCAAAAACAACAGAATATAAATTATTTTCAAGTGCACATGGAATGTTCTCTGGGATAACTCATATGCTGTGCCACAAAACAAGTATCAACAAATTTAAAATGACAGAAGTGCATCAAGCATATTTTCAAGCAATAGTATATAGCTAGAAATAAATTATAGAAAGAAAATAAGAAAAGAACAAAACATGTATAATAATAAAAATATATTACTAAAAAACCAGTGGATCAACCAAGAAATCAAAGAGGAAATCAGAAAATACCTCAAGACAAATGAAAGTGGAAACAAGACACTCTAAAACATATGCAATGCAGCAAAAGCGGTTTTAAGAGGGAAGTTTGTGGTGACACACAGCTTCCTCAAGAAACAAGAAAAATCTCAAAAAACCTAATACTCCATCTAAAGGAATTAGAAAAAGAACAAACAAAGCCTAAAGTCAGAGCAAGGAAGGAAACAGTTAAATTGATAAAGTGAAACTGAAAATCACTCAGTTGTGCCCAACTCTTTGCAACTCCATGTATTATATACTCCATGGAATTCTCCAGGCCAGAATACTGGAGTGGGTAGCCATTGGTTTCTCCAGGGTGTTTTACCAATCTAGGGATTGAACCCAGGTCTTCTGCATTGCAGGCAGATTCTTTACCAGCTGAGCCACAAGGGAAGCAGGAAATCCATAAAATAGAAAAAATTTTAAAGCTATGCAAAAGATCAATAAAACAAAGTCTGCTTTTTTGAAAAGAAAGCAGAATTGATATACCTTTAGCCAGACTCACCAAGAACAAAAGAGAACCCAAATAAGCGAAATAAGAAATGAAACAGGAGAAATAACAACTGATACCAAGGGAGATACAAAAAATAATAACAGGACACTATGATTATATGCCAACAAATTGGATAGCCTGGAAGAAATAGGTGAATTTCTATCAACACACAGCCTGCCAAGACTGAAGCAAGAAGAGATAGATAATTTGAAGAGACCAAATACTAGTAAAGAAATTGACTTAAAAAAAAAAAAAACCAAACCAATAGGAGTCCAGGAGTTGATGGCTTCCCAACGGAAGTCTACCAACCATATAAAGAAGAATTAATACCTACTATTATCAAAGCATAACAAAAAATTGAAGAGGTTAGAATACTCCCCAGTTCATTCTACAAGGCCACCATTACATTGATACCTAAAATAGACAAACACACTAGAAAAAAATTACAGACAAATATAACTGAAGAATACAGATGCAAAATTCCTCAACAGAATATTAGCAAACTGAATGCAATAATAAAAAAGAATGAGACACCATTCTTTCAGGGATTTATTTTGGATTTATTTCAGGGACACAAGGAAGGTTCAATATTCACAAATCAATTAGGGTGATGCATCACATTAACAAAAGGAAGTATAAAAATCTCACCACAATTTCTATAACACCAAAAAAGCATTTAACAAAATTCAGCATCCACTCATAATAAATACTCTCATCAAAGAGGGCATAGAAGAAACATATCTTAACATAATAAAGGCCACTTATTACAAACCCACAGTTACTTAATATTCAAAAGAAAGGCCTTTCCTCTATATTTAGGAGAAGGCAATGGTGCCTTCTTGCCACTTTTATGTAACATAGTTTTGAAAGTCCTAGCTGCAATAATCAGACAAGACGAATAAACAAAAGCATCTAAATGCATGCTCTGAAAACTATGACACATTGATGAGAGAAACTGAAGAAGATAAAATTGAATCACTTTATCCTACAGAATGAGAGAAAATATTTGCAAGTAATGCTACTAATAAGGGTTAATTTCCAAAATATACAAACTGCTCATAAATTTAATATAAAAGGCAATAAAAAATAGGCAGAAGACCCACACAGACATTTTTCCAAAGATATACAATACTTAACAGCACATGGAATGATTACCGTTGCTAATTATTAGAAAAATGAAAATCAAAACAACAATGAAATATTATCTTACACCGTCAGAATTACTCTAATTAAAGAAAATCACAAATTAAAAATGTTGAAGAGGATATGAAGAAAAGGAACTATTTTACACTGTTGATAACAATATAAATTGGTGCAACCACTTTGGAAAACAGTATAGAAGTTCCTTAAAAAGTTAAAAGTAGAACCACCATATGGCCCAGAAATTACACTCCTAAGTGTATGTACCTGAAAAAAAAATGAAATCAGTAAATCAAAAATACACATACATCCCAGTGTTCTCAGGAATACTACTTACAGTAACTGAAATATGGCAGCGGAGGCCCCAGTGTGAACTGGTGCCTCTCCCAGCCTGGCTGTGCAATCCTAGGGCAGCCAAGCTCCCCTGTGCTGGTACCTTGAAAGCCTGTGGGAGGCAGCTGGTGAAGGGATGAGTTCCTGCTCTGTGTTCAGACACTGTCATGATACACCTAGTTGCCTTACCTTGGACACATTGTTTCACCACTCCAAGGTGCAGTTTTCTTTCTAAACAAGAACAAGAGTAGACTTTCTCTCAGAAATGATCTTGCATTAGAATTACCTAGAGGTTTCTCAAAATGCCCCACAGATGACCTACTGAATCAGAAACTTCAAGAGTAGGGGCAAGAATTTGCATGTCTCCTGGTGATTTTGTGCACCTCTAGATGTTCAAGCTGGTTTTAGAAGAGGCAGAGGAACCAGAGATCAAATTGCCAACATCCGTTGGATTATCAAAAAAGCAAGAGAGTTCCAGAAAAAAATATCTACTTCTGCTTTATTGACTATGCCAAAGCCTTTGACTGTGTGGATCACAACAAACTGTGAAAAATTCTGAAAGAGATGGGAATACCAGACCATATGATTTGTCTCTTGAGAAACCTGTATGCAGGTCAGGAAGCAACAGTTAGAACTGGACATGGAACAACAAACAGACTGGTTCCAAATAGAAAAAGGAGCATGTCAAAGCTGTATATTGTAATGTTGCTTATTTAACTTATATGCAGAGTATATCATGAGAAATGCTGGGCTGGAAGAAGTACAAGCTGGAATCAAGATTGCCAGGAGAAATATCAATAACCTCAGATATGCAGACAACACCACTCTTATGGCAGAAAGTAAAGAGGAACTAAAAAGCCTCTTGATGAAAGTGAAAGAGGAGAGTGAAAAAGTTGGCTTAAACCCCAACATTCAGAAAACTAAGATCATGGTATCTGGTCCCATCACTTCATGGGAAATAGATGGGGAAACAGTGGAAACAGTGCCAGACTTTATTTTGGGGGGCTCCAAAATCACTGCAGATGGTGATTGCAGCCATGAAATTGAAAGACGCTTAATTTTTGGAAGGAAAGTTATGACCAACCTGGATAGCATATTGAAAAGCAGAGACATTACTTTGCCAACAAAGGTCCGTCTAGTCAAGACTGGTTTTTCCAGTAGTCATGTATGGATGTGAGAGTTGGACGGTGAAGAAAGCTGAGCACTGAAGAATCGATGCTTTTGAACTATGGTGTTGGAAAAGACTCTTGAGAGTCCCTTGGACTGCAGGGGATCCAACCAATCCATCCTAAAAGACATCAGTCCTGGATGTTCATTGGTGGGACTGATGTTGAAGCTGAAACTCCAATACTTTGGCTACCTCATGGGAAGAGCTGACTCACTGGAAAAGACCCTAATTCAGGAAAGGATTGGGAACAGGATGAGAAGGGGAAGACAGAGGATGAGATGGCTGGATGACATCACTGACTCGATGAACATGAGTTTGGGTGGACTCCATGAATTGGTAATGGACAAGGAAGCCTGGCGTGCTACAATTCATGGAGTTGCAAAGAGTTGGACATAACTGAGCTACTGAACTGAACTGAGTTGCCTACCTGTGTGTTGAGGGAAGTTGAGGGATCATTAATTATTTATATATTTCTGTATTGTTTGTCTAGTTTTGTAATGAGCAAGAATATATTTTATAATTTAAACAAACACAAAAGCCATGATGTCCAAAGAAAATTTATCGATGGTGAATTACCACTTGAAAAAAAATATATGGAAGCAACCCAAATGTCCATTTATATTTGATTTGCATGGATAGAGAAGATGTGGTATGTATGCATATATGTACATGTGTGTGTGTGTGTATGTGAGTGTGTATGTGTATATTACTCGGCCATTAAAAAAAGCAATGGCATTTTGTCATTTGCAGCAACATGGATGGAAATATAGAATATTGTGCTTAGTAAACTAAGTCAGACAAAGACAAATATGGTGTGACTTCACTTATATGTGGAACCTTAAAAAATAATACACAAAAATGTATATAGCAAAACAGAAGCAAACTCACAGATAGAAAAACAAAGTATAATTACCGGTGGGGAGGGGCAAGATAGGGTATGGGATTAAGATATACAAGCTATTAAGTATAAAATAGATAAAACTATAATTTATAAAAAGCAGCAAGGATATATTGTATAACACAGGGAATTATGTTCATTGACTTGTAATAACTTTAATGTGGTATATTTTGTAAAAATACTGAACCACTATCCCATACAGGTGCAACTAATCGTAATAGTGTAAGTTAAGTCTACAGTTTAAAAAAGAATGGAACTGTGACTCATTGGAACCAAGGCCTTTCTATTTCCTTCAGAGAGGTTTAACCTTGATTCCTCTTTTCACCAGAAGAAAACAGTATGCTATTAACAATTTTTACACTTGAAATTCTTATCTGGTGGACAGTGGAGATTCTAAAAGCAAAAGATTTTGAAAACAATTCCAAAATAAAATTAACAACCATTATTTTGGGCTGAACAATTACAACAGCTACCTTCAGAAAGGAAAAAAAAAAAATGTACCTCCTAATCACCAGAACCTGTGAATACATTTGCTCACATGACAGAAGGGACTTTGTATCTGTGATTAAGAATCTTGAGATAGAGGGTTATGATTTTCCAGGCAGGCCTAATGATGTGCTCATGTGGGTACTTATGAAAAGGATGCAAGAGAGTCGAAAGCAGAGAAGGTAAAATAACAAGAGAAGAATTGGGAAAGAAAGAGAAAGCTAAAGATGCTATGCTGCTGGCACTGGAGATGAAGGGAGGGTCATAAGCCAAGGAGTGTAGGTAAACTGTAGTAAGTGCAGAAGACAGCATATTCTCCTTCAATGTCTCTAGGAGGAGCCTGTGTGCATAACAGCACGTCTTGAGACCAATGAGCCTGCCTGAGGACATAATGAACTCCAGAAGTGTAAGAGAATAAAGGTGCATTGTTTTAAGCACTGAGGTTGTGATAATTTGTTGGAGCAGCATTAGAAAACTAATATAGCCAGCCTTCAACACTGCCCTCACTAACAAATACCGACTTCTGGGAAAATAAAACTTATAATCTACTTTGAGAAATATTTCTTCCCCATCCAAGAGGAATATAGGTGAACCACTGAAAAACAGTGAAATCAGTTTGCTTGTCACAGTCTCATGGTAGTGTAGTATGTACCAAAAAGGAAGAGAATATGGCAGTCATGTTCACAGATGTACATGATTATACTTGTGAGAAACAGCCTCTTAAAGCCTATGTCATGTTAGAAAGTCACCATGGGACAAACATATTCTCAATCTTCAATTGTTGTTTTTCCAAACCTTAGGAAACTAAAGTTCTTAAGGAAATTAAATTTCCTTAAAACAAGCCTTGCTTAAATCTTAAAAATATAATACCTGCTTTCTGCCATGAGCCAACCTAGATAATAAATGCCTTGGAGAGAATACATTTGTAGAGCATGGGATAGATTTTAGAATTATAAAACCTGGCTCTGTTCTAACTTCAAGGAGATATGAAAATTAAATGAGATGATAGGTGACCGTATAACACGTAATCATGTATTTAACATGATAACCATATATATATAACATGTAATGCAACATGATAATCATGGATACATTAATATGTATGTAACATGATAATAATGTATATAACACATAATCATGTATTTAAAATATAATAAGTAATACCATTTAAATATCATGACACATTTATCTAGTTTATTACCTGTTTTTCCATCATCACAGCACCTCTGATGCTATTTTCCTACCTATTGTTGTGCCTGTCACTGAGCCCAGAACAACAGAATCTTCACAGGAAAAAGTGCTTATTGAATAAAAAGAAAAGATATGCCAGGAAATGCATGTGCTGCACTGAAGCCACTGCTCCAGAAAGCACTTCACTGTCCTATTCCTAAAATAGTATTTTTGCTTCTACAATATTGCCTCAAGATTTTAATTTGAGATGGATTTTTAATTTAGTTTAACGAGGTGCTGAATACCTAATTAATACTTAAAGAGCTTCAGTTTGGATCAGAATGAAGATGCCTACCAACAATATTTAATGATTATTTATGGCAATTTTTAAAATGAGCATTCTAATGGGGTTACATAAATATTTGACACAGTTTAATTATCTTTATAAATGTGAATAGAAGCTGAGGAAGTAATACCATTCCTCAGCAGGCATTCCTATTTAATAATGTAGGTGGTAAGTGGAATCCATTTGGAAAAACAAGGTTTCATGTTCTTTCTAATGTAATTTTTATATTTTGCTAATCCCTTAGAAATGAGACACTTAAACAGAAAACAAGTCTCACATTGGAGACTTTATTGTCTCTTCTAAGAATCCCTTGGACAGCGAGGAGATCCAACCAGTAAATCCTAAAGGTAATCAGTCCTGAATATTCATTGGAAGGATTGATGCTGAAGCTGAAACTCCAATATCTTGGCCACCTGATGCGAAGAACTGACTCATTGGAAAAGACCCTGATGCTGGGAAATATTGAGGGCAGGAGGAGAAGGGGATGACAGATGATGCGATGGGTGGCATCACCTACTCAATGGACATGAGTTTGAGTAAGCTCCGTGAGTTGGTGATGGACAGGGAAGCCTGGCATGCTGCAGTCCATGGGGTCACAATGAGTCAGACACGATTGAGCGACTGGACTGAACTGAACTGAACTGAGACACGGCGTCAGGTTTAGATGCACATTTTCAAAACACTTTTTAATATGGAAAGTGGCTGCTTTAGGATTTGCATAACTCCTAACAATGTCATCATTATAATTACTGCCAACAATCACAAATATTTCTATTGTCTGTTATTTAGAAGTCATTATTCCAACTCTAGAAATAAGATAAAAATGAGAGTGCTAGCTATTATTTATGTCTTCATAATTAGTATATAGACTCCATGAGAGTGAAGACCATGTTATTCTCAATTATCTTTTCATTTTCAAAGAATTCTGCAAGCATAGACTAAGTACTCTAGATTTTTTTCAAGTAACAGATCTATAAGATTAAAATTATAATAGTAATGACCCTCTGGTTGATATTCCACTGCTCTTCTCAGTATGGCTTTCAGTAGTTTACAGTCAGCATCAATTCTGCTTGGTCAGTGCTTAATGGTTTACAAATTTTTAAATTTTTTGAAAATCACATATCTGCATCAAAGAAAAGTGTTTTAAAGTATAATACATGTGAAAAACTTTTTAAAAGTTGAATGAGTGGTAATAATAATGGTGCTGATGGTTAAAAGGAGAGAAATGAACATAAAGTTCATTTATGTAATTTCATTCATGAAAATTACTAATCATGTAGCCTGTTAATAACCAGGTTAAGAAAGTAGTAAGTTCTTAGAAATTCAGAAAAGAGAGAAGTTGATAGATCTAGTCTAAAGCAAGAAATATTTATAAAACATATGACATGTAAAGAAGGTGCTAAATTACTGGTATGACATGATTAAATAAAAGGGAAGGTAAAAATTTCAGGTCCAATTAAATATCCATATAATTTTATATTAAATGATAAGGTATTCAATTAAAATGTTTTAACTTTCTGAAAGACAAAATGATTGAGAATTTTAAGAAATATAATAACATTGAACTATTTCAGAGGTAAAGAAAATTGCAACGTCTTGATTAGTATTCTATAAAAAAAGTTTTCTATATTTTTTAATGTAGAAGCGGTAAGAAAAATTAAAACTAAAAGTGTCTGTAAAGATTGCCTATTAAGCATCTAAACTATGCTTAGTATTTTTTGATTCCATAAGATTTTATTTATTTTTTCCCATTTATTTTTTTTTTAATTTTATCTTTTTTACACCAAAACACTTGGTATTAGAGTGTTAATAATAATGTGATAGTTTCAGGTGGACAGCAAAGGGACTCAGTCATACATATACATGTATCCATTTTAAAAATTAAATACTTATAACTAATAGTTTAACATTGAGAGTTAAAATATGATTTGAAGAAAACACAGAACTATCATTGCTATGAAATGCCATTGTTATGCTTAGTTGCTCAGTAACCCATTAATTAATCAAAGGTAAAGGGAACTCAGAAAATACGTTTAATTGAGTTAAAAAGAAAACAAAAGATGTCACGATTTATGGGCTGCAGTTGATGTAGTCTTCCAGAGAAATATAAATACAAATATTTATATTTGAAGAAGAGAAATATCTCATAATAAGCTATGAGTTTTAAGAAACTTAAAAAGAGGAACTAGCCATACCTAAAACAGGCAGAAGGAAAGAAATGGTTAAGATCTAAATTTAAATAAAACAGCAAAAAGAAAAACAATTTTTAAAGTCATAAAATTTTATGAATATTTTTAGAAGACCTAAAGAGGGGTAGCTTCCATCAGGAAGCTTCCATAAGCCTCTTACCTATAACCATCAGAAGACAGACAGAATGCAAATCACAATCACAGAACACTAAACAAAATGACCTCATCAACCACAGCTTTCTCTTACTCATTGAAACTATGAGCCATGCCATGTAGGGCCACCCAAGATGGACAGGTCATGATGGAGAGTTCTGACAAAACAAGGTCCACTGAAGAAGAAAATGGCAAACCACTTCAGTAGCCTTGCCTTGAGAACCCCATGAACAGTATGAAAAGACAAAAAGATATGACATTGAAAGATGAACTTCCCAGGTTGGAGAGTGCCCAATATGCTACTGGAGAAGAATAGAGAAAGAACTCCAGAAAGAATGAAGAGATGGAGCCAAAGTGAAAACAACACTCAGTTGTGGATGTGACTGGTGACAGAAGTCAAGTCCAATGCTGTAAAGAACAATATTGCATAAGAACCTGCAAAGTTAGGTCCATGAATCAAGGCAAATTGGAAGTGGTCAAAAAGGAGACGGCAAGAGTTAACATTGACATTTTAGGAATCAGTGAACTAAAATGGACTGGGATGGGCGAATTTAATTCAGATGACAGTCATATCTACTACTGAGGGCAAGAATCTCTAAGAAGAAATGGAGTAACTCTCATAGTTAACAAAAGAATCCAAAATGCAGTACTTGGATACAATCTCAAAAGCAACAGGATTATCTCTGTTTGTTTCCAAGGCAAAACATTCAGTATAACAATAATCCAAGTCTATTCCCCAACCACAAATGCTGAAGAAGCTGAAGTTGAATGGATCTATGATGACCTACAAGACTTTCTAGAACTAATGTCAAAAAAAAAAAAAGATGTCCATTTCATCATAGGGAACTGGAATGCAAAGGTAGGAAGTCAAGAAATCCCTGGAGTAACAGGCAAATTTGGCCTTGGAGGAAAAAATGCAGTAGGACAAAGGCCAGCAGAGCTTTGCCAAGAGAACACACTGGTCACAGCAAAAACCCTTTTTCAACAACACACGAGATGACTGTACACATGGAGATCACTAGATTGTCAATACTGAAATCAGATTGATTACATTCTTTGCAGCTCAAGATAGGGAAACTTTATACAGTCAGCAAAAACAAGGCAGGTAGCTGACTGTGGCTCAGATCATGAACTCCTTATTGCCAAATTGAAGAAAGTAGGGAAAATCACCAGATCATTCAGGTATGATCTAAATCAAATCCCTGATGATTATACAGTGGAAGTGACAAATAATCAAGAAATTAGATCTAATAGATAGAGTGCCTGATGAACTATGGACAGAGGTTCATGACACTACATAGGAGGCAATGATCAAGACCATACCCAAGGAAAAGAAAAATAAAATGGCAAAATGGTTGTCTGAGGAGGCCTTACAAATAGCTGAGAAAAAAAGAGAAGTGAAAGGCAAAAGAGAAAAGGAAAAATATACCCATCTGAATGCAGAGTTTCAAAGAATAGCAAGGAGAGATAATAAAGCCTTCCTCAGTGATCAATGCAAAGAAATGGAGGAAAACAACAGAATGGAAAAGACTAGAGACCTCTTCAAGAAAATTAGAAATACCAAGGGAACATCTCATGCAATGGTGGGCACAATGAAGAACAGAAACATTATGGACTTAAAAGAAGCAGAAAATATTTAAATTAGGTGGCAAGAATACACAGAGGAACATTACAAAAAATCATAATGATAATGTAAAGAAAAAATAAATTAATTAATTTTAAAAAAGAAAAAATAAATCATAATAACTCAGATAAGCATGATGGCGCAATCACTAATCTAGAGCCAGATGTCCTGAAGTGCAAAGTCAAGTGGGCCTTAGGAAACATCACTATGAACAGAGTTGGTGGAGGTAATGGAATTCTAGCTGAGCTATTTCAAACAGTAAAAGATGATGCTGTGAAATTGCTGCACTCAATACACCAGCAAATTTGGAAAACTCAACAGTAACCACAAGACTGGAAAAGGTCAGTTTTCTTTAATGCCAAAGAAAGGCAATGTCAAAAATGTTTCAAAATATCACACACTTATACTCATCTCTACCACTAGCCAAGTAATGTTCAAAATTTCTAAGTAAGGCTTCAACAGTATGTGAACTGAGTACTTCTAGGTGTTCAAACTGGATTTGGAAAAGGCAGAGGAATCAGAGATCAAATTGCCAAATCTGTTGGATCTTAAAAACAGCAATAAATTTCCAGAAAAACATCTACTTCTGCTTTACTGACTACACCAAAGCCTTTGACTGTGTGGATCACAGCAAACTGTGGAAAATTCTTAAAGAGATGAGAGTACCAGACTACCTTACCTGCCTCCTAAGAAATCTGTATGTGTGTCAAAAAACAAACATTAGAAAGGAATATGGAAAAAGGACTGGTTCCAAATTGGGAAAGGAGTACCTAAAGACTGTATATTCTCACCCTGTTTACTTAACTTATATGCAGTGTACATTGTGCAAAATGCAGGGCTGGATGAAGCACAGGTTGGAATCAAGATTACTGGGGGATATATCAATAACCTCAGATATGTAGATGACACCAACATAATGGCAGAAAGCAGAGAGGAATAAAAGAGCCTAAAGAATTGGCTTAAGACTCAGCATGCAGAAAACTAAGACCATGACATCCAGTTTCATCACTCCATGGCAAATAGAAGGGAAAACAATGGAAACAGTGAGAGATTTTATTTTCTTAGGCTCCAAAATCACTGCAGATGGTGACTGCAGCCATGAAATTAAAAGACACTTGCTCCTGGGAGGAAAACCTAGACAGCATATTAAAAAGCAGAGATATAACTTGGCCAACAAAGGTCTGTCTAGTCAAGGCTATGGTTTTTCCAGTAGTCAGGTATGGATGGGAGAGTTGGACGGTGAAGAAAGCTGAGCATTGAAGAATTGATGGTTTTGAACTGCGGTGTTGGAGAAGACTCTTGAGAGTCCTTTGGACTGCAAGAAGATCCAATCAATCAATCATAAGGAAAATCAACCCTGAATACTCATTGGAAGGACTGATGTTGAATCTGAAACTCCAATATTTTGGCCACCTGATGTGAAGAAGTGACTCACTGGGAAAACCCTGATGCTGGTAAAGATTGAAGGCAGGAGGAGAAGAGAATGACAGAAGATGAGACAATTTGATGGAATCACCTACGATGGACATGAGTTTGAGCAATCTTGGAATATTGTTGACGTAAACGGATGCCTGGAGTGCTGCAGTCCATGGGACTGCAAAGAGTCAAACACTACTGAGTGAAGAAGGTTAGAAGAATTAAAGAAGGTTTTTTAGAAGACCAAAGTTTAACAAGCTGTTTTAGCTAAAGAGATGAAGAAAGGAGAAAACACATGTTAAATTCATGGATGAAATATGTCCATTATTTCCAATCTCACCAATATGAAAAGTATTGTAAAAAAAAACACTGTGAACTAATATATTCCAACAAAATCAGGTAATTTAAACAATATAGAAAAATTCTTGAAAATTTTCATTATAGACAAATATTAAAATATGTATTGAAGTGGAAGTTAAAAATGGCAAAATTCCTAAAGCAAGTGAAGAAATTAAAATAGTTTTCCTTTTCAATCTTGACATAAAGAAAGCCTTAGGAACATATGATTTCCCCATTGATTTTGTGTTGTTTCTAGGACTGTTCTCTCTATAAATCATGTCCAAATCATTGTATCCCCATGGACTGCATCACATCAGGCTTCCCTGTCTTTCGCTATCTCCCAGAGTTTACTCAAATCCATGTCTATTGAACTGGTGATGCCATCCTACCATCTCATCCTCTGTCACCCCCTTCTCCCCATGCCTTCAATCTTTCCCAGTATCATCATCTTTTTCAATGAGTCTGCTCTTTACATCAGGTAGCCAAAGGATTGGAGCTTCAGCCTCATCATCAATCCTTTCAATGTATATTTAGGGTTAATTTCCTTTAGGATGGACTTATTTGATATCCATGCTGTCCAGGGGATTTTCAAGAGTCTTTTCCAACATCACAGTTCAGAAACATCAATTCTTCAGTGTTCAATCTTCTTTATGATATCACTCTCACATCTGTACATGACTACTGGAATCATAGATTTGACTATATAGATTTTCCTAGGCAAAGTAAGGTCTCTGATTTCTTTTATATACTTTCTAGTTTGGTCTTAACTTTTCTTCCACGGAGCAAGCCTGTTTTAATTTCATGGCTGCAGTCAACCTTTGCAGTGATTTTGGAGACCAAGAAAATAAAATCTGCCACTGTTTCCATTGTTTCCCTATCTATTGTCATGAAGTGATGGGACCTGATGCCATGATCTTTGTTTTTTGAATGTTGGTTTTATGTCAGTTTTTTCATTCTCTTCGCCCACCTTCATCAAGAGGCTCCTTATCTTCTCTTCACTTTTATGCCATTAGGATGGTATCATCTACACATCTGAGGTTGTTATATTTCTTCTTTCAATCTTGGCTCTAACTTGTGATTCATCCAGCCTGGCATTTCACATGATATACTCTCCAAATAAGGTAATTAGACAGGGTGGCAATATACAGCTTCGACGTACTCCTATCCAAATTTGGAACCAGTTCCATGTCTTTTCTAACTGTTGTTTCTTGACCTGCATATAGGTTTCTCAAGAGGTAGGTAAGGTGATCTGGTATTCCTATCTTTTTAAGAATTTCCCAGTTTGTTGTGATGCACTTAGTCAAAGGCTTTCACATAGTCAATGAAGCAGAGGCAGATCTTTCTCTGAAATTCTGTTGCTTTTCCTATGATTCAAAATATTTCACATCACCAGCCCAGGTCTGATGCTTGATACAGGGTGCTCAGGGTTGGTGCACTGGGATAACCCAGAAAAATGGAATTGAGAGGGAGGTGGGAGTGGGGTTCTGGAAGGGGAACACATGTATACCCATGGCAGATTCATGTCAATGTATGGCAAAACCAACACAATAATGTAAAGAAAATAAAATAATTAATTAATTAATTTTAAAAAATATTTCAGCAATTTGATCTCTGGTTACTCTGTCTTTTCTAAATTCAGCTTATACATCTGGAAGTTCTCAATTCATGTACTGTTGAAGCCTAGCTTGAAGGATTTTGAGCATTATTTTGCTAGCATGTGAAATGAGTGCAATTGTGTGGTAGTTTGAATATTCTTTGTCATTGGTCTTCTTTGGGATTGGAAAGAAAACTGACATTTGCCACCCCTGTGGCTACTTCTGAGGTTTCCAAATTTGCTGGCATATTGAGTCTAGCACTTTAACAACATCAGCTTAGAATCTGAAATAGCTTAACTGAAATTCCATCATCACCACAGCTTTGTTTGTAATGATGTTTCCTAAGGCCCACTTGACTTCACACGCCAGAATGTCTGGCTTTAGGTGAGTGACCACACCATTGTGATCTTGGTCTTTATGATCTTTTTTATACAGTTCTTCTGTGTATTCTTGCCACCTCTCCTTAATCTCTTCTAATTCTGTTAGGTCCTCGCCATTCCTGTCCTTTCTTGTGAGACCTTTGAATATACCCATCATTGCATACTGATTTCTATCAGTTATTAAAAACTAAAAACGAGAAATCCCCTGATGGTCCAAAGTTTAAGAATCTGTCTGTCAATGCTGGGGATCCGAGGTTCTAACTTTCTCCCATGTAGACTCCTCATGCCACAGAACAACTAAGCCCATGTGCCACAACTACTGAAGCTTGAGCCCCTCGAGCCCATGCTCTGAAAGCTATGAAAACAGAAAATGCCTGCTCACAGCAAAAAAGATCCATTGCAGCCAAAAATAAATAAATAGGAAAATATTTATTAAATATAATAAAAACTAAAACTAAAGCACTACTGATCCTTCACAATCTCTATAAAAATGGAGAAGGAATGATTTTCCAATCCAGTTCTTAAGACAGTATTATTCTGACATTGACAAAGCCATCACAAAGGAAAACAAAAAAATAGTCCAATATCCCTGATGCCTGCATGCATGTTAAGTTTGCTTCAGTTGTGTCCAACTCTTTTGGGCCCTATGCACTATAAACCACCAGGCTCCTCTGTTCGTGGAATTCTCTGGGCAAGAATACTGGAGTGGGTTGCCATGCCCACCTCCAGAGGATCTTCCCAACCCAGGTATCAGAGCATGTCTCTTATGTCCCCTGCATTGGCAGATGGATTCTTTACCACTAGCATCACCTCAGAAGCTCTAGTATCCTTCATGAACACATACTAAAAAATCCTTGGCAAAGTATTAGTGAATATATTCAGTAACATACAAAAAATATTATACAGCATGATAAAGCTCAATTCATCCCAGGAATGCAAGATTAACATGACATTAAAAAAAACCAATAATATAAAATATAATATTAATAGGAAAAGGTAAAATTTTAATAATAATCATCAAATACAAAACATCTGACAAAATTCAGCACTCCTTCATCTGAAAAAATGTTCAGATTCTACAAATAGAAAGGTATATTCTCAATCTTATACAAGGTGTATATCAAAAACCTACAGGTAAAATCTTACTTACTGGTAACTGAATACTCTCACCCCGTAATCAGTCTTTACTGCGGCAGAACTCCAATAGGAACCATATAGATTGCAAGACCAAATGTAATTACTATTTGACTCTTTAGACTAAAAGTTTGTGGATCCCTATCTACATGAAAGAAGTCACCTACAAAAAACTATCTATGATTGCATTTATATGATTTTCCAGAAAGACAAAGAAAATCAATGATTGCCTGAGCCTGAGAGTGAAAACAGGTATTGACTACAAACAGCCTAGAGGGAACTTGCTGGGGGATAAAAATATCTTAAGATTGGATTGTGGTGACAGTTGTAGAATTCTATATGTTTATTAAAAAACCCTCTAAATTATAGTTATAAAGGGTGAATTTTTATATATAAATTATATCTCACTAAAACTTAAAAATTAACAGGTAATGTAATTTTTTTAAAAAAATTACTTTAATCCAAATGACTTAAAATACTCATTTACTATGACCCAAATTTGAATTTTCTATTATTTAATTTTAAAATTTTTACATAAAAAACTTTGTATCTCAGCCCCATACAGGATAAACCCAAGGAGAAATACGTTGAGACATATACTAATCAAGCTAATAGAGATTAAACACAAAGAAAAATATTAAAAACAGCAAAGGAAAAGCAACAAGTAACACACAAAGGAAAATCATACAATAAACAGCTGAATTTTCAGTGGAAATTCTACAGACCAGAAGGGAATGGCAGGTTGCATTTACAGTACCGGGAAAAAAAATCTACTGACAAGATTACTATACCTGACAAAGACCTCATTCAAAACTGAAGGAGAAATCAACAGCTTTAAAGAAAAGCAAAAGTTAAGAGAATTTAGCACCCCCAAAACAGCCTTACAACAAATACCAAAGGGACCCACAGCAAACAATATTGTCAATGGTGAAAAACTGAAAGCATTCCTTCTAAGATAAGGACAGTGTGTCCACTCTTAACACTATTCAGCATAGTTTTGGAAGTCCTAGCTACAGCAACAGAGAATTAAAAGAAATAAAAGGAATCCAGATTGAAAAAAAAAGCAAAACTCTCACTGTTTGCACACAACATGATATTATACTCAGAAAGCCCTAAAGATAGCATCAGAAAATTACTAGTACTAATCAGTAAATTTAGCAAAGTGGCAGGATACCAGATCAATACAAAGAAATCACTTGCATTCCTATAAACAAACAATGAAATATCAGAAAGAGAAATTAAGGAATTAATCCCATCTACCATTGCAACAAAAATAATTAAATACCTAGGAATAAACCTACCTAAAGAGCTGACCCATTGGAAAACTTCCTGATGCTGTGAAAGACTGAGGAGAGGAATAGAAGAGGGCATCAGAGGATGAGATGACCAGATGGTATCACTGATGCTATGGACATAAACTTGGGCAAGCTCTCAGAGATGGCAACAGAGAGGGCTGGCATACTGCAGTCCATGGGATTGCAAAGAGTAGGACATGACTGGGTGCCTGAAAAACAACAATCAGGAGACAAAAGAGCTGTATAAAGAAAACTATGAGATACGGATGAAAGAAACCAAAAATGACATAAATAGATGGAGAGATATTCCATGTTCCTGTGTAGGAAAAATTAATACTGTGAAAATGACTATACTAACAAATGTAATCTACAGATCCAATGCAATCCCTATCAAATAACCAATGACATTTTTCACAAAACTAAAACATAAAGTCTCACAGTTCATATTGACAACACCCAGAATAGACAAAGGAGTCTTGATAAAGAAGAATGGAGCTGGAAGAATCAATTTTCCTGACTTCACTCTTTATTACAAAGCTATAGACATCAAGATAATGTGGTACTGGCATAAAAACAGAAATATAGACCAATGGAACAAGATAGAAAGCCTAGAGATAAGCCCACACACCTATGGATACCTTACTTTTGACAAAGGAGGAAAGAATATATAATAGAGCAAAGACAATCTCTTCAATAAGTACTGCTGGGAAAATTGGACAACTACATGTAAAAGAATGAAGTTAGAATATTTCTTAACACCATCAGTTAGTCAGTTCAGTCGCTCAGTCGTGTCTGACTCTTTGCAACCCCATGAACCGCAGCACACCAGGCCTCGCTGTCCGTCACCAACTCCCGAGTCCACCCAAACCCATGTCCATTGAATCGGTGATGCCATCCAGCCATATCATCCTCTGTCTTCCCCTTCTCCTCCTGCCTCCAATCCTTCCCAGCATCAGGGTCTTTTCAAAAGAATCAACTCTTCACATGACTTGGCCAAAGTATTGGAGTTTCAGCTTCAACAGCAGTCCTTCCAATGAACACCCAGGACTGATCTCCTTTAGGATGGACTGGTTGGGTCCCCCTGCAGTCCAAGAGACTCTCAAGAGTCTTCTCCAACACCACAGTTCAAAAGCATCAATTCTTCAGCGCTCCACCTTTTTCACTGTCCAACTCTCACAACCATACATGACTACTGGAAAAACCATAGCCTTGACTAGATGAACCTTTGTTGGCAAAGTAATGTCTCTGCTTTTCAATATGCTATCCAAGTTGGCCATAACTTTCCTTCCAAGGAGTAGGTGTCTTCTGATTTCATGGCTGCAATCACAATCTGCAGTGATTTTGGAGCCCCCCAAAATTAAGTCTGACACTGTTTCCACTGTTTCCCCATCTATTTCCCATGAAGTGATGGAACCAGATGCCATGATCTTAGTTTTCTGAATGTTGAGCTTTAAGCCAACTTTTTCACTCTCCTTTTCACTTTCATCAAGAGGCTTTTTAGTTCCTCTTTACTTTCTGCCATAAGGGTGGTGTTGTCTGTATATCTGAGGTTATTGAGATTTCTCCAGCAATATTGATTTCAGCTTGTGCTTCTTCCAGCCCAGCGTTTCTCATGATGTACTCTGTATATAAGTTAAATAAGCAGGGTGACAATATACAGCCTTGACGTACTCCTTTACCTATTTGGAGCCAGTCTGTTGTTCCATGTCCAGTTCTAACTGTTCCTTCCTGACCTGCATACAGGTTTCTCAACAGCGTGGTCAGGTGTTCTGGTATTCCCATCTCCTTCAGAATGTTCCACAGTTTATTGTGATCCACACAGTCAAAGACTTTGGCATAGTCAATAAAGCAGAAAATGATGTTTTTCTGGAACAGTATTGCTTTTTTGATAATCCAGTGAATGTTGGCAATTCGATCTCTGGTTCCTCTGCCTCTTCTAAATGCAGCTTGAACGTCTGGAAGTTCACGGTTCATGTATTGCTGAAGCCTGGCTTGGAGACTTTTGAGCATTACTTTACCAGCGTGTGAAATGAGTGCAACTGTGTGGTAGTTAGAGCATTCTTTGGCATTGCCTTTCTTTGGGACTGGACTGTAAACTGACCTTTTCCAGTCCTGTGGCCATTTCTGAGTTTTCCAAATTTGCTGGCATATTGAGTGCAGCACTTTCGCAGCATCATCTTTTAGGATTTGAAATAGTTCACCTGGAATTCCATCCCCTCCACTAGCTTTGTTTGTAGTGAGGCTTTCTAAGGCCCACTTGACTTCACCTTCCAAGATGTCTTGCTCTATTTGAGTGTGAGTGATCACACCATACACAAAGATAAATTCAAAATGCATTAAAGACCTAAATGTAAGACCAGAAACTATACAACTCTTGGGGAAAACATAGGCAGAACCCTTTCTGACATAAATCACAGCAAGTTCCTCTGTGATCCACCTTCTAGAGCAATGGAATTAAAATGAAAAATATCAACCAAATGTGACCTAATTAAGCTTCAAACCTTTGGCGAAGCAAAAGAAACTCAAAACAACTTAAAAAGGCAGCCCATGGAATTCTCTAGGCAGAATACTGAAGTGAGTAGCCTTTCCCTTCTCCAGGGGATCTTCCCAACCCAGGGATCAAGCCCAGGTCTCCCACATTGCAGACAGATTCTTTACCAGCTGAACCACAAGGGAAACTCAAGAATACTGGAGTATGTAGCCTATCCTTTCTCCAGAGTATCTTCCCAAACCAGGAATTGAACCAGGGCCTCCTGCATTGCAGGCAAATTCTTTTTCAAGTGAGCTATCAGGAAGCCTTCAGAATGGGAGAAAATAATAGCAAATTAAACAACTAACAAAGGATTAATTTAAAAAATATACAAGTAGCTCATACAAGTCAATACCAGAAAAACAAACAACCCAATCAAAAAATGGGCAAAAGACCTAAACAAACGGATGTCATAAGAAGACATACAGATGGCTAATAAACACATGAAAAGATGCTCAACATTGTTCATCACTAGAGAAATGCAAATCAAAACTACAATGAGATATCACCTCACACAGGTCAAAATGACTATCTTCAGAAATCTACAAACAATAAATGTGGGGAGGATGTGGAGAAAAGGAACCCTCTTGCATTGTTGGTGGGAATGTAAATTGTTATAGTCTCTATGGAGATTCCTAAAAACAAACAAACAAACAAAAACTAGGAATAAAACCACCTACTGATCTGGGGTGTCATCTTTCAGTGTCATATCTTTTTGCCTTTGGGTTCTCAAGGCAAGAATGCTGATACGACCTAGCAATCCCACTACTAGCATATACCCTGAGGAAACCAAACTTAGAAAAGATAAATGCACTCCAATTTTAACTGCAGCCCTATTTACAATAGCTAGGACATGGAAGCAACCTAGATGTTTATCAACAGATGAATGGATAAAGAATTTGTAGTAGATATACACAACAGAATATTGCTCAACCATATAAAGGAACACATTTTTGTCACTTCTAATGAGGTGGAAAACTAGCCAAACTGACCACATAGATCACAGCTTTGGCTAACTCAATAACTAATGCTGCCTAAAAGATGATGCTGTGAAAGTGCTGCACTCAATATGCCAGCAAATTTGGAAAACTCAGCAATGGCCACAGGACTGGAAAAGGCTCAATAACTATGAGCCATGCTGTGTAGGGCAACCCAAGATGGACAGATCATGGTGGAGAGTTCTGACAAAACGTGGTCCACTGGAGAGGGGAATGGCAAGCTACTTGCACATTTTTAACTTGAGAACCTCGTGAATAATATGAAAAGGCAAAAAGATATGACACTGAAAAATGAACTCCGCCGGTTGCTACCTACCCAATATGCTACAGGAGAAGAGAAAAGAAATAGCTCCAGAAGGAGTGAAGAGGCTGAGCCGAAGTGGAAACAGTGCCCAGTTTTGGATGTGTCTAGCAGTCAAAGTGAAGTCCAATGCTGTAAGGAAGATTACTGCTTAAGAACCTGGAATGTTAGGTAGATGAATCAAGATAAATTGGAAGTGGACAAGCAGGAAATGGCAAGAGTGAACCTGGATATTTTAGGGATCAGTGAACTAAAATGGACTGGAATGGGCAAATTTAATTCAGATGACCATTATATCTACTACTGTGAGCAACAATCCCTTAGAAGAAATGGAGTAGCCCTCATAGTCAACAAAAGAGTCCAAAGCGCAGTACTTGGGTTCAATCTCAAAAACAACAGAATGATCTCTGTTCAGTTCCAAGGCAAACCATTCAATATCACAGTAATCCAAGTTGATGCCCAAACCACTAATGCCAAAGAAACTGAAGCTGAACAGTTCTAATATGACCTACAAGACCTTCTAGAACTAACACCATAAAAGATGTCCTTTTCATCATAGGGGACTGGAATGCAAAAGTAGGAAATCAGACATACCTGGAGAAACAGGCAAGTTTGGCCTTGGAGTACAAAATGAAGTAGGGTGAAGGCTAACAAAGTTTTGCCAAGAAAACACACTGGTCATAGCAAACACCCTCTTCCAGCAACCCAAGAGATGACTCTACACATGGAGATAGCCAGCTGGTCAATAGTGAAATCAGATTGATTATATTCTTTGAAGCTAAAGATGGAGAAGCTCCATACAGTCAGGATAAACAAGACCATGAGCTGACTGTGGCTCAGATCATGAACTCCCCATTTTGCCAAATTGATATTTAAATTGAAGAAAGTAGGGAAAATCACTAGACCATTCAGGTATGCCCTAAATAAAATCCCTTAGGAGTATACAGTAGAAGTACAAATAGATTCAAGAGATTAGATATGAAAGATACAGTGCCTGAAGAACTATGGACTGAGGTTTGTAACACTGTGTAGGAGGTGGTAGGCAAAATCATCCCCAAGAATGAGTAATGCAAAAAGGCCAAATGGTTTTCTGAGACGGCCTATACAAATAGCTGAGAAAAGAAGAGAAGAAAAAGGCAAAGGAGTAAAGGAAAGATATACCCACCTTAATGCAAAGTTCTAAAGAAAAGCAAGGAGAGCTAAGAAAGCCTTCCTAAGTGAACAATGCAAAGAAATAAAGGAAAACAACAGAATGGGAAAGACCAGAGAATTCTTCAAGAAACTTAGAGGTACTAAGGAAAATTTTCATGAAAGATGGGTATAATAAAGGACAAAAACAGCAGGGACATAACAGAAGCTGAAGATATTAAGAAGAGATGACAAGACAACACAGAACTATATAAAAAAGAACTTAATGACTCAAATAACCATGATGATGTGATCACTCTCCTAGAGCCAGGCACCTTGGAATGCAAAGTCAAGTGTGCCTTAGAAAGCTTCATTAAGAACAAAGCTAGTGGAGGTGGGGGAATTCAAGCTGAGCTATTTCAAATCCTGTAGATGATTCTGTTAAAGTGTTACACTCAATATACCAGTAAATTTGAAAAACCCAGCAGTGGCCACAGGACTGGAAAAGGTCAATTTTCATTCCAGTCCTAAAGAAAGACAACATCAAAGAATGTTCAAATCACCACACAGTTGCAGTCATTTCACATGCTAGTGAAGTAATGCTCAAAAGTCTCCAAATTAGGCTTCAATAGTACATGATCCGAGAACTTCCAGATTTTCAAGCTGGATTTAGAAAAGACAGAGGAAACAGAAATCAAATCATCACCATCAGTTGGATCATAGAAAAAGCAAGAGAATTCCAGGAAAAAATAATCTATTTCTGCTTCATTGACAAAGCTTAAGTCTTTGTGTGGATTACAACAAATCTTGGAAAATTTTTAAAGAGATGAAAATACTAGACCACCTTATCTGCCTCCTGCAAAATCTATATGCAGGTCAAGAAGCAACAGTTTGAACCAGACATGGAACAATGGACTGTTTCCAAATTGGGAAAAGAGTACATCAAGGCTGTATATTGTAACCCTCCTTATTTAGCTTGTATGCAACAGTACATCATATGAAATACTGGCCTGGATGAAGCACAAGCTGGAATCAAAATTGCCTGAAGAAATACTAATAACCTCAGATATGCAGATCACACCAACATTATGTCAGAAAGTGAAGAGAAACCAAAGGGGAAAGTGAAAATGCTGATTTAAAACTCAACATTCAAAAAATGAAGGTCATAGCATCTGATCCCATCACTTCATGGCAAATAGATGGGGAAACAATGGAAACAGTGAAAGACTTTATTTTCTTGGGCTCCAGTATCACTGTAGATGTTGACTCCAGCCATGAAACTGAGAGCCTTGCTTTTTGGAAGAAAAGCTATGACAAACCTAGACAGAATTAAAAGGCAGAGACATTACTTTGCCAACAAAGTAATAAAAATCCATAAAATCAAAGCTATGGTTTTTCCACTAGTCATGTATGGATATGAGAGTTGAACCATAAAGAAGGTTGATTGCCAAAAGATTATGCTTTTGAACTGTGGTGTTGGAGAAGACTCTTGAGAGTCCCTTGGAAATGCAAGGAGATCCTAACTAGTCAATCCTAAAAGAAAGCAGTCCTGAATATTCATTGGAAGGACTGATGTTGAAGCTCCAATTCTTTGCCCACCTGATGTGAAGAACTGACTCATTAGAAAAAATCCTGATGCTGGGAAAGATTGAAGGCAGGAGGAGAAGGGGGTGACAGAGGATGAGATAGTTGGATTGCATCACTGACTCAATGGACGTGAGTTTGAGCAAGCTCTGGAAGAAGGTAAAGGACAGGGAAGCTTGGTGTGCTGCAGTCTATTGTGTAGCAAAGAGTCAGAGACGACTGAATGACAGAACATCATCAACACTGAAGTGGATAAACTTAGAGCCTACTGTACAGAGTGAAGTAAGTCAGAAAGAGAAAAAAGTATTATATACTAACACATACATATGGAATCTAGAAAGATGGTATGATGAATGTATTTGTAGAGCAGCAATGGAGACACAGACATTGAAATAAACTTATGGACACAGCTTGAGGGCGAGGAAGGAGATGGTAGGATGCATGGAGAGAGTCACATGGAAACATATATTACAATATGTAAAATAGACAGTCAATGGGAATTTACCAAATGACACGGAACTCAAACCGAGGCTCAATAAAAAGCTAGAGGGGTGGGATGGGGAGGAAATGGGGGGGGGGTGTGTTCAAGTGGGAGGGGACATGGGTAAACCTATGGTTGATTCATGTTGACATTTTGTAGAAGCCCACACAATACTGTAAAGCAATTATACTTCAATTAAAAATAAATAAAGTTTAAAAAATCTGTGTCTCATTGTTACAATTATCATTTTTCAAAGTCATCTAATTATGTCATGAGAAAAGGCACATTTTTTAAGTTTGCATAGGGCATCATTTGAGCTGGCATTATTCATGTTTCCAGTAGCATGGTACAGAACTTCTTAATTAACATTTTGTTTAAAATATTAATAACTATTCATAGGTGAAAAGAGCTGGTAGAAGGAGGCAAATACTTTCAACCTGAGAAGACTTTGACAGGGTAGAACAGCCTAATGAGAGTTAAACTAAGATGGACATAAAGTACTATTCTTTTTGAGATTTCAACCTCTCATAAAAGATGGATATGAGATAGCATAACAGAAGAGGTTTTACTTGAGAATAAGTATGATATGGAGTTTAAGGTGGGAACTCTGTAAGTTTATCATGTGCCATCATTTAGAAAAGAGATTAGATTCACTTTTAGAGTAACCAAGACGAGAAACAAAGCCAAAGGATTGAAGTGAAAGGAAAGCAAAATTCAGCTCAACTTGCTTTAATGATTATAAGTCCCTGAAGTAGTAGATGATATAAAATGAGATCTGAGATATTTGTAAAATCCCATTCAACATCTGTTATTGAATAATTCTATGACAGTAAATGGTATAGTAACTCAAGTTGTTAATCACTCAGATCAAAATTCACAAATTAAAATCTGCTCTTTCTACTTTAAACTCATTGTAGATTATTCCTTAGTCAAGGAGTTTTGTTTACATACGTAATTGATGTTGGGCATCTTCTTTTTTCTCCCTTATGCTTATTCCTTAGTATTCTATTCCACCTGTAAGCAAGGAGAAGGAATTGAGGAATCAACAGCCAAATACATCAGTTAGGTAGTTGTTCTCCCTACCCAGTTAGTCATCCACAAGGTGAATGGGGTCATTGCCTCTCCATGTCCAGGAAAAAAGAGGCATTTTTAATACATTCTTTCTGCATTACCCATATTTCTTCTAAACATAAACAATATAGTGAATACTGATGAAGATTTAACATATATAGGTATATATGTGTGTGTGTATATACACTTATCCATATACAACAAAATTTCTACTCCTTAAAATTTATTTGGAGCCCCAAAATCAATATGTATGATGTTTTCATGGTTAATTGTAGACATGTACAGAGTCACCTGATGTGTATGTAATCAGAAGTTGAGGTTGAACAGCACTCAGTCTTCCTTTTTCAGCTTTCATACTATAAATAAATATCCTTTATATTTTTCACATTTTTGTGATTTTTGTTAGTGAACTTACTTTTTAACATTGCCACCAAGCATAGTGCTGAAGTGCTGTTCAACATTCCTAAGTGCAAGAAGGCTGTGATGTGCCTTACAGAGAAAAATCTGTGTGCTAGACAAGCTTATTGAGTCATGAATTATGGTGCTGCTGACTTTGATTTCAATGTTAATTAGCTGGGAATATATATTAAATAAGGTGTCCTTGATCAGAAACACATAAAGCTAGGACATGTACTGATCAGTTGATGAAATATTGTGAGCAGAAGTATACGGGATCTATTTTTCCTAGGATCAATGGTTCACTAATTCAGGCTTCATAGCAACTTTGTAGAATAAACTACTATGAATAATGAGAAGCAAGTGGTTGCTCATGTGAGTGTGTCTCTGTGTGTGTAAAGAGAGAGACAGAGTGGTTCTTTAAAAGTAAGCTGGGAGTGGGAGAAATGGAAGGGTGATGTACACTGAAGAAATGTTCATGATAGTATATAAGGGGTAAAAGAAAATGAGATGGTTATATGGCATCACTGACTCAATGGACATGAGTTTGAGCAAACTCCCCAGGGATAGCGAAGAATGGGAAAGTCTGATATGCTATATATAATTCATGGGGTTGCAAGGGGTCAAACATGACTTAGCAACTGAGCAACACAGCAGACTTGATGAGGAAGCTGATGTTTATAGGAGTTAAAATAATGAGGCATATTGTTAGTAAAGAATTCTCTAAAAATAGAATTTCTTATATGCCATATAAAGCTATGATTCTAACATAGGTATTACTAATTCCAGACTAATCTTACTTCCTCTTCTATCTCCTGTGTTTCCAGTTCCTTGACACTGAATTAGCTGAAAGTTTCACCAGTCAAGCTTGTTTCTAGCTAGATCTAGAGACAGCCTGCACCAATTATTCAGACTTAATGACAAGATGCTTCCCTGTTGGCTCAGTGGGAAAGAATCCAACTTTGATGCAAAAGAGGCAGGAGACCTGGGTTCAATTGTCAGATCAGGAAGATCCCCTGGAGGAGGAAATGGCAACCCACTCCAGTACTCTTGCCTGGAGAATCCTATGGACAGAGGAGCCTAGCGGGCTACAGTCCACAGGGTCGCAAAGAGTTGGACGTGACTGAGCAGGCAGGCACACATACCATAATGAGAAGACAATATGTACCCCTCAATTTATTTTATGACTCTATTTAATAAAGAAAATGTTATTGGCTATAACTTTGTTTTTCTGGTCAATAGGTATCTTCAGTTCAGTTCAGTCACTCAATCGTGTCTGACTCTTTGCGAACCCATGAATTGCAGCACTCCAGGCCTCCCTGTCCATCACCAACTCCCAGAGTCTACCCAAACCCATGGCCATCGAGTCAGTGATGCCATCCAACCACCTCATCCTCTGTCGTCCCCTTCTCCTTCTGCTCCCAATCCTTCCCAGCATCAGGGTCTTTTCCAATGAGTCAGCTCTTCGCATGAGGTGGCCAAAGTATTGGAGTTTCAGCTTCAATATCAGTCCTTCCAATGAACACCCAGGACTGATCTCCTTTAGGATGGACTGGTTGGATCTCTTTGGAGTCCAAGGGCCTCTCAAGAGTCTTCTCCAACACCACAGTTCAAAAGCATTGTTCTTCGGTGCTCAGCTTTCTTCACCGTCCAACTCTCATATCCATACATAACCACTGGAAAAGCCATAGCCTTGATTAGATGGACCTTTGCTGGCAAAAGAACCATAGAAAATATAATGTTTTGAAGATCACATGCATGAAAAAATTTTTCTTTTAATAAGTAAGTGAAAGTGAAAGTCACACTGTTGTGTCCAGCTCTTTGCAATCCCATGTACTGTAACTCTTCTGTCCATGGAATTCTCCAGTCAAGAGTACTGGAGTGGGTTGCCATTTACTTCTGTAGGAGATCTTCCCCACCCAGGGATCAAATCCAGGTCTCTTTCATAGCAGGCAGATTCTTCACAAACTAAGCCCACTAGGGAAGTCCTAGTGGGCTCAGTTTAATAAGTAAACTGATGTGTAAATTGTTCAAAATATTTTTCTGAGGTTGCTTAGTGGCAGAACATTTTCTGTGAATATATACCTTCTAAGAACCTATGTTTTATGAAAACTGTCTGGGAAAATAGTTTATACCAGTGAAAGCATCTCATATTAATCAAGGGATTTAAAACGTAACAAGATGAAACAGTGTGGGGAGAGAGCAAATTAGCCAGGATGGTGTATTCAGGCTCTCTCACCCAGTATTTTGTAAATAGTGACTATGTAATAGCTGAGATAATTTGTAGCACTGTGCACACATGTCATGAGGCACTTGCTTTGTCATGGGCTACTTTGTGTGGTACACATATAAGAGCTATCCCTAGAAAGCAGTGGTGTTACTGCTGAGCCATGGCTGTGTCTGTTGGGTCAGCCACAAGAGGGGCTACTGCTATGACTGTTGTGTTAGCCAGGAGAGGATAAACATGTTTGCAGTTCCTATGGCTCCTTGAGTCTTCTTCCAGCCTCATAGCTTGCACCTTGCCTACCGTTGGTTCAGCGAAGAGTACAAACAGTGTGAACAGCAAGACAACTGGTGTCACAAACAGGATGAGCAATACACATGGTATCAACTTACTGTCAACTGGATGCAAAAAGCTTCCTAAATCACTCTTAGCATCCTTTCACAAAAGAGCATGCCCTAATATTCTGTGCACATAACATTTATCATGAAGAATTATAGATTTCAGGAAAAGGTGAGCTAAAACCAAAGGAGGTCCTTAAATATCATTGCATTAATTTTAAGGACTCAGTATAGTTATGCAACCAGAAATCACATCAGGTATTTTGCCACATCTGCATTGACTCCAGTGAAACAAAATGCTCACTTAACATTTTTAGTCATTCAATATTTCACTTAGGTGGTAGTTACACATAGACCTGAAATATACTCTTTAAATCTGGGGAATTTCTTTGTATCATTGTAGGTGAAACTTCACAATTCATAAATTGACTTATAGTTGACTGAAGGCCACTTTTATAATGGCCCAGGATAATCAAAGTAGACATTTGGTGCTTTTCTTTTTTTCCTCTAGTCATCCTAACAATCAGACTGAGCCAGAAAATTGCAGTTTTATTTATTGATTAACTTCTATGTACGAAGAACAGTCCTACATTTCATATTCACTATCTCATATAATTTCTGTCAGGTATTATTTTCCCCAATTTTACAGATGAGAACACAGGCTCATAAAAATTAAATATCTAGGCCAAGGTCATATAGTCAATATCTAACAGGGCCAGAATTCAAGATAAAGCTTGCTCTTTCAGTTTAGTTCAGTCCCTCAGTCATGTCCGACTCTTTGTGACCCCATAAACCACAGCACGTCAGGCCTCCCCGTCCATCACCAACTCCCGGAGTCCACCCAAACCCATGTCCATTGAGTAGGTGATGCCATCCAACCATCTCATCCTCTGTCGTCCCCTTCTCCTCCTGCCCTCAATCTTTCCCAGCATCAGGGTCTTTTCCACCTTGTCAGCTCTTTGAATCAGGTGGCCAAACTATTAGAGTTTCAGCTTCAACATCAGTCCTTCCAATGAACACTCAGGACTGATCTCCTTTAGAATGGACTGGTTGGATCTCCTTGGAGTCCAAGGAACTCTCAAAAGTCTTCTCCAACACTGAAGTTCAAAAGCATCATTTCTCTGGTGCTCAGCTTTCTTTACAGTCCAACATTCACATCCATACATGATCACTGGAAAAAAGATAGCTTTGACTAGATGGACCTTTATTGACAAAGTAATGTCTCTGCTTTTGAATATGCTGTCTAGGTCGGTCACAACTTTCTTTCCAAGGAGGAAGTGTCTTTTAATTTCATGGCTACAGTCACCATCTGCAGTGATTTTGGAGCCCAGAAAAATAAAGTCAGCCACTGTTTCCACTGTTTACCCATCTATTTGCCATAAAGTGATAGGACCAGATGCCATGATCTTAGTTTTATGAATGTTGATTTTTAAGCCAACATTTTCACTCTCTTCTTTCACTTTTATCAAGAGACTCTTTAGTTCTTCTTCACTTTCTGCCATAAGGGTGGTGTCATCTGCATATCTGAGGTTATTGCTATTTCTCCTGGCAATCTTGTTTCCAGCTTGTGCTTCCTCCAACCTACATTATAGAGCAGCAGCAATATGATTACTCTATCTTTGGCCTAAAAGAGAGGTTAAATCAACAGAGGAGCTGGACTTGAGCTTGGGTTTAGCCTGTCATTTGAATCTGATATAGCCTTTTATAAAATCATTGTGACACTGAATGGAAAGAAGGAAAGTAAAATGAATAGAATAAGCACCTCATAATAAACAAAATTTACTATATTTTTCTTAATTTTTTTAATTGTGGCAAAAAGTCAAATAGTATAAAACATGCTGTTTTAACCATATTTAACTGTGCTGTTTGGGCTTTCCAGGTGGTGCCAATGGTAAGGAATCCAGTTGCCAATGCAGGAGACACAAGAGACACGGGTTCGATCCCTGGGTTGGAAAGATCCTCTGGAGTAGGAAATGGCAACCCACTTCAGTATTCTTGTATGGAAAATTCCATCAACCAAGGAGCCTAGTGAGCTATAGTCCTTGGGGTCACAAAGAGTTGAACATGACTAAAGGACTTAGCACAGCAACTGTACAGTTCAGTGGCACCAAGTGCATTCACACTGTTGTGCAACTCTCACCACCATCCGTCTCCTGAACTTTTCACCTTCTTAAACTGAAACTGTCACCAATACACACTAGCTCCCCATCCTCCCTCCCCATTCCCCACCTCTCCTTTCTGTCCCTGGCACCTACCAATGTAGTTTCTGACTCGATGAATTTGACTATTCTATTCTAAGTACCTCATACAACTAGAATTGAACAGTATGTGGAAAATATCTAAATAATATACCACATTCATCCAGGTAATCAGCCTCATACAGTCCTATATCAATGACAAACCAGACAGGAGAACTAGCTGCCTCACCCAATTCCATGACATTGAATGAAGATTCCAAAAGCTAAGGCTCCCTTCCTTTTTCCTATCTCTTTTTCTCAACTTCCCTCTAGATGTTTTCATCTAAATAGTCCAAAGCATCAGTATTTTACAGAATGTATTAATTCCATAAACATTGTTTTATTCCATAAACATTGTTTAAGGACTAGGATGTACAAATCTGTGTATGCCTCATATAGGAGCAAGTGCATATTTAAACCAACTACCATAAATATGAGGTTCATAAGAATATTAAGATCCTTAAAGTGGTCTTTATCATGACTTACTTGTTTTAGTTAAAAGTTAAATATACATGCATTTCTTGATATATATCTTGTATTTCACTGTCAAATCTGACTCTTTCCTCCTGTAGTACATTGTGTTGTACAATAGTGACTGCGATATTGTTTCCACTGTCCATGTTCTTTTATAATCTTGTCATACCCCTAGGGGTGGAGTATAATTTTCCTACTCTTAAATATGGAAAAGTTTAGAACTCACTTGTAATGAACAGAATGCAGCAAAAGTGATCCCGAGTGTACTTTGGCAAGGTTAGAAAAGGTGGTACAGATTATATTTTGTTTACAAAACATGGTTTTGGAGCCCTACGCCACCATGGAAGTAGTGAACTGCCCTGAAGCTGCTATTCTGTGAGGAGGCCCAAACTAACCTGCCACAAAGGAAAGGCAGGTGATTTATAGAAACAATATATAGAAATTGTAGGGGAGTTTAGTTTTTACAACCACAAGAAATGAGACTCTGCCAACAAACCAAACGAACTTGGAAGTGCGTTCTTCCCCCAAACACCCTCCAGATGAGACTGCCACCCAGCTGGCACAAAGGCAAGCTATGTCCATATTTCTAACCCGCAGAACCTGTGAAATAAATGTGTGTGGATTTAAGCCAGTAAATTTGTGATAGTTTGTTACATGGTAATACAAAACTAATACAGGAACCAAGAAGGAGATTAGCTTGCAAACCTCATGCCCTGAAGTACTGCAGTGGTATATCGGAATTTTGGATTTAAGCAATTAGTATAAGGGTTAGAAAGATCAGATATGAGACCTGTAAACTCCATCAAATTGAAAGCAAATCATGGAAAACACTATTCTTCTGACTTGCAGTTGGAGGAGCAAGTACCTTTTAGAGGCCACCCTCTCAGCATCTTACTTCAGGCAATCCCTTAAGGCTCTGGCTTCGGGCTTAGGTCTCAGCTTCTTCCCTGTTCCTTGTCTTAGATTCTCTCTGCTGCTTTTGGCCTCAGCTTTACTATCCACCTCACCCCACACACATACTCCCTCTGGAGTTTCAGAGTTGGCCACGACTGAGCGACTAACATACACACACACACACACACACACCCTTCTGTAACTCATATCAACTGCACCTCTGAGTTTTCCCTGACTTCCTGATCTCAGGCTTTATTATCATTATTATTATTATTATACTGAGTGTAAACAGTGTCTTTGTCAACACTCAGCCCTATTTAGGAGACCCTGGTCAAGTTCTGTCCTCCCAGACAGGAGACCAGTATAGCTAAAGTGTCTGATTTGGTCTTTTCATCTCCTGCTTGATAGAGCTATTATTTTCTAAAGGTATACATTGTGTTAACATGAGGGAGAAGGAAATGATAGCATTGATTCAATCCACCACTAAGCTGGGCAGGTGTTCAGACACTTTGCTACGGAGCCAGAGTCACGGTCAGGATGGAAAGTGTCCCTCCAGAACTCACCCAGGCCTTCTTGTAGGCTAATTTTGCTTCATATTAAATTGCTCAGTCACTTTATGCTGGGATCAAATGGCTTCTTTAAAAACTGAACAGGTGCTATATTACAAGCCAGTGAAATCCATCCCCATGAATTATGGTAATAGACAAGCTTCAATGTCATTCCAAAACTAATAATATAACAAAGCTTGAAGAAAAATAGGCTTTTCTTGTCTCTCAAAGCTAGATGAATAGGTAAAATAAATTAGTCTGTACCCTCCCTACATTCATAAAAGTAGAGAGTAGAGAGTGCCTCTGTGCCTGAGAGTAGATTGGACATTAGGGTCCAAGTAGAAAATTAGCTTGGGTACTTTAGAGCAATGTATATCTATTGAATAATATACATTTTTAAAGTGTGACTTTCCTTATAGATGAAAAACAAAAAATCCTTGGGCAGAACCCCAAACAGGGCATATACCATGAACAGAAATGTTTATATTTTTGCAAAAGCTATATTTTACATCTTTATTTCCTATGATTTTAAATGTCTGCTTCCATCCTTGTTTAAGAAAGCATTTCTAGTGCAGGCTTTTCATAAATCTCCCCTGACTTATTTCCAATCATCTTCATGAGCAGGAAAACCTCAATTAGCTAATAAAAGTAATCCAATTTGCATATTTTAATTATTTAAATGCATACCAGTAAATTAAGATGTATCATTTCTGTGCTAAACCTTTAGGATACAAAGATGAGTCAACATTTCTGGTCCACAATGAGTAACAGCCTTATGGAAAGAACAACTAAAAATGGTAAATGCCTTTAAGTGCTGGTTCTCATCCCTAAATTCACACTTGAGCCAACTGAGCAACTTTTAAGTAATACTTTTGCTCTGTCACTACTCTTAAAGAGTTAATTTAGAACAAGAGGCAAATAGAAATGTTTAAAAGTTTCCCAGATGACTTGAATGTGTATCTAGGATTGAAATTCACTGTCTAGGATTGAAATTCACTGTCTTAAAGGATTCATTTGCCAGGTGCTAACATAATAATCCACTGTGGGAGAGAAGTCATCAAAATGCAGGTAGTACTTGAGTTTAAATTTAAAGAATGCAGAAAATCTCTCCAGGGATCTGGGTTCGGGAGGTTTGGAGGGCTTTTGAAGTCAGATAAGCCTGCTGGGCACAATCCTGTTGAGACTAACTTTTAACTACCTTCCTGATTTACCCAAGTGTTCATCTCCACTGCCACCACCCTAATATAAATCATTACTATAATAGCCTTGCATGAATCTACCAGTTGCTTAGCTTTTTCTGCATAAGCACTCTTTCCTCTTCAAACATATTTATCCCACCTCCAGAGAAAAAAGATTTTCTTACACTACAAATCAATTGCACTGCAATAATTAAACATTTTCAGTGGTTTAATTTTGCTCCAAAAATTAAAAATATTTAACATAGCAGATTAGATCCTATGTTATTTAATTCTGGTCTCCATTCAGCCTCATCTTAAAAGTCCTCTCCTCTTTCTCTCCACCTTCTCCACCATCTCATGAACTAAATTTCATTTATGTCTGCTCTGTTTCAGTCTCTGTGCAAATAAACGAAATGAATGAATGCTACATACACCAAAAACACAATCTTACCTACTTTTTCTCTCCAGTAGTTTTTATTTCCACCCAGCTCAAGATTTGAGCCATGAAATTTGTCATACCTTTCTTTATTGTATTTTCTTTTCCTCTCTGCTTTCTCTTTCTCCCTTTTTCTCTTTTCTCTTTTTCCTCAGAAGTTTAACACTTTGTACTGACCTCTGCATTTAAACAGAGAAACAAATAAACCACTATTATTAATAAGAAAATTATTACCTTAGTGTATGCATGTATGGATTGCCATAATGAAAAGGAAAAGGGAAGCTAAGTAATGTTTTATGATCAGCTACAATATGTTTATCATATTCAGTTAATCATTTAATTCTCTTCCATGAATAATAATTTTTCAGGTGAAAGAACTGGGACTAGGGAAGTCATTCTTTCCCAACAATCTCACAGCTAATAATAGAACTACCAGGCTAATGACCAGTGCCCATACAATTCACTATCCTTTCCTCTTTCCACTACTCCAGTGAAACTATAACAAAAGGTAGATCATTACTAGGGATTCAAAGCCCTACATGGGAAGCTATCTAACATCTTAACTTTATGTAGCTTCTTACACTATAGATTTCAGGTGTCTATATTATGTTTCACTCAGTTATGCTTATAAGGCTAAAAGATTATGCACATTACCAATTCCTGTCTTGTCTCATAACCTTTTGTGTGTGTGTTCAAATTTTTTTTTCCCTTTTATTGTTTTTGCTATACAATGCCATGATATCACCGTGGGTTTACATATGCTCCCCCTCCAGAACCCCCTCCCTCCTGAATTGCATTCATTCATCCATTCAGTAATGTCTGGCATTGGGAATATAATTCTGATTTGCTTTCAGAAAATTTATATTATTAATCATAAAGGCATTTTCTTAAGATTCTGAATTTGGTTATACTCCATTTCTTTCTAAGCTTTGAAATTAAATTCCATTATGCAATACCTATAATATAGTTGATAATTCTTGCATGTGTATGAAGTGAAAAAAACCCTGCTGGCTTCTGGGCTATGCGGAATGAAGAAACAAACTTGCAAAGTGTTTCCTGGCTCTTAAAACACATATGCTGTGCCAGATCACATCATGATGGAAATCCCAGGCTAAGTGCAAATTCCTTTAATAATCAGTTCAATTAAACCCATGTGATCCAAGATAATATTATAAGCAAACTGATCTAACATTAACTACATGCAGACTCATAAATTTTAAAGATAAGATCATTAAACATCCCAGAAATTTTGTGGTTTATAGTTTCCTGTCAATCCCTGCCAAGACCATCCTATGACTAATACTAGCCCATTTCTCCCATCTTTCCTAGCTGTCCCTGAAAATCCCATCAATAAATTTAATAATAGTTCTTAAGACTGTCCCAAATTGGACTGCTTATTATCTCTTACCATGACAAGGTCTTATCTAGAAGAGAAAGGCTGCAAAGACAATATCTATCTAAAAGACAATGTCTATCTGAAAGGTAATATCTTTCAAAGATAGGATCTAACTAGACAAATTTACCTGATTTTCTAGACAAATTTTCATCTGTTACATTCTAGGCCCCAACCTGATGGAGATGTCACTTGTACAAATTAAAATAAATAAATAAATAAAATATTTATTCAGGGTAGCTATTGGCCACATAGCAACTTGATTAAAGAGAAATGAAATAAATAGTCAAATTCATAAAAGAACTATATTAGGATTGGAAAAAAAAAACACTGTAAGTAGAGGGTAAAAGGGAACAGAATAGATGAGATGAGTAAAAGGATAGTCAAAGAATTTGGTTCAAGATAGAAGAAATTAAGCAATTTGATTGTTTTAAACTTGATTTTTATCTGCTGTTTAGCCTCGATGAAGTTACTACTCCCCAACTGTAAACAACTGTAAAATGGGACCAAATCTAAGAAGTTAATATTTCTAAATGTTTTAAAGCATAGAGTATAGAATGGCAAATCTGGAAAGAAGAACTAAAGACTTGAATTTCATTAACCTCTGTTTTCTTCCTGAAGCCACTTTCCAGGCTAAAGTGAAAGGAAGTTCATATATAGCACAGTTGTCTCACTGAGTTCAGTAGATAGAAATTAGAGTTCTGTTCTTCGGGAGAGCCTGGCATTTATGGAATAGAGTACCACAGAGAAGAGAATTGCACAGAAAATGAGTTCCAAATTCTTCTTAGAATGTCTCCTTGAATTTTCAGCTAAACACTAAAATACACATGCTTAGGGCAGGTCTCAGTGAGGATGAGCAAGAAGTAACTACCAGGGAAAGAACACAACAGAGGCTATACTTGGGAGTCTGCACAAGATAGGAATAAGAGGCTTCATTAAGCAATCCAAGCATTTAATAAAGATCACAAGAATCCCCTATGGTAGAAGAGCTAATCTAGACTTACAGCAAATTCTACTCTAGATCCATCCTACCAAAGGATAGAAACAACTTCTCTGCAAATAGATGAACCAAAGCCAGAACCCTGTCAATAAAACAACAAAATCCCAAAATAGAAGTAAGAAAACTTCAAAAGGTTGCACTATAATATTGCAAGATAAATATATTTAAAATAAATTAGAAAAAACAGATATCTCTGTGTTAAAAATAAAAGTCAGTTTGTAATTCACATCATGTAGAAACAATAATGCAAAATGGATCATAAATTCAATTTAAAATAAAAATTACATTTTGTATAAAAGTATTTAAATTCTAGAATGAATCATAGGAGATTATATTTGTGACCTAGATCTTACCTGCAACAGCAAAACCATGATCCAAAAGAGAAAACTAACTGATAATTTTTGATTAATTAAAATTAAAAATTCTGCTCTTCAAAGACACTGGTGAGGAGTCATAGACTGAGAGAAAATATTTGGGAGTCACATATTTGATAAAATATTTATATCCAGAATATGTAAAGAGCTCTTAAAACTCAGTAATTTGAGAAACAAACACTCCAGTAAAAAATGGGCTAAAGAAATGAAAATCATTTCACCAGATAGTATAAATAGAAATTTATCAAAGTCTGACTTCATCAGCAAAGAAAACTGAATACATTTCTAAGACAAAAGTTAGTTAATTTACACTTACGAGTGACTCACACTGTTTTATGGCAGAAATCAATTCAACATTGTAAAGCAATTATCCTCCAATTAAAAGCAAAAAATAAATAAATGAAAAGACATTTATAACATCAAATAATTTAAATACATAAATTATTGAAGAAATGATGAAAATATTTCAAACTGAAGGACAGTGAATATTGTTGTTATTGTTTATTCTCAGTCATGTCTTACTCTTGCAAATCCATGGACTGTAGCCCACCAGGCTTCTCTGTCCATGGAATTACCCAGGCAAGAAAACTGAAATGAGTTACCATTTCCTTCTCCAGGGAATCTTTGTGATCTACAGAACAAGCCCTTGTCTCCTGCACTGGCAGACAAGCTCTTTATCATTGAGCCACCAGGGAAGCCCAACCTTGAATATACAACATATCAACATATCTTTTAGATGCAATACTTAGAATGGAATTTAGAGTTTCATGCTTGCTGTGGGTTGAATTTTGGTTCTCCAAATTTCTATGTGGAAATCCTAAGCTACAGTACTTAGAATGTGACTTTACTTAGAAATAAAGTCTCTTCACATGGGATTAAGATCATACTGGAGGAGGGTGAACTCCTAATCAAATTTAACTGGTGACCTTACAAAAACATGGATTGTTGGACACAAGCACACACACACAGGAAGAAAGCCACGTGAAGACAAAGGCAGAGATTGGGATAATGTAGGTACAAAGTAAAGAATATAAAAAGTTGCCAGACCACCGGAAACTAGGAGAGAGACATCAAACAGATTACATCTCATACCTCTCAGAAAGAACCCATTTTGCCAAAACATTGATCTCAGATTTCTAGACTCCAATAAAAACTATGAGACAAAATTTCTGTCCTTAAAGCTGCCCGGTTTTGGGTACATTTTTTTATGGCAGCAATAGAAAACTAATGCAATGTTTGTAATAAATTTTTTTTAAAAAAAGAATAATGGTTCAACATCAATGATCCATGCATCTACATTAAGATACTAGAAAAAGAAGAGCAAATGAAAAAAACAAAATAAACGATGAAGGATTTTAAAAAGAATAGTGAAAATTAATTTTAAAAAAGAATAAAAATGAGGAAAAACAAAGAAATCTAATTGACAAAACTCTAGATAAACTAATCAAGAAATAAAGATAGAAAAGTGAAAATATTAATACAAAAATATAACACACCAATGAATTACAATAATATTGTTCCAATGCTAATTTTCTCTTTATACATATGCATTATACTCTTTTTGTGAATAATCATGTACTGTTGTTGTTCAGTCTTTCAGTCATATCTGATTCTTTGCAAACCCTTGGACATCGGTTGTCCTGCACTATCTCCTGGAGTTTGCTCAAACTTACGTCCATTGAGTTGATGATGCCATCCAAGCATCTAAACCTCTGTCGACCTTGATATCCTCCTGCCCTCAATCTTTCCTAGAATAAGCATCTTTTCCAATGAATCAGTCCTTCACATCAAGTGGTTAAATTATTGGAGCTTCAGTTTCAGCATCAGTCCTTCCAGTGAATATTCAAGGTTGATTTCTTTAGAATTGACTGGTTTGATCTCCCTGCTGTCCAAGAATTCTTAAGAGTCTTCTCTAGTACCACAGTTTGAAAGCATCAATTCTGTAGCGCCTTCTTCATGGCCCAACTCTCACATCCATACACAAATACTGGGAAAATCATACCTTTAACTAAACAGACCTCTGCTAGCAAAGAAATGTCTCTGCTTTTTAATATGCTGTCTAGGTAATTGTATCACTGCTTCCATTTTTTCCCCATTTATTTCCTGTGAAGTGATGGGACCAGATGCCATGATCTTCATTTTTTCAATGTTGAGTTTTAAGCCAGCTCTTTCACTCTCCTCTTTCACTTTCATCAAGAGGGTCTTTAATTCCTCTCTGCTTTCTGCCATAAGGGTGATGTCATCTGCATATCTGAAGTTATTGATATTTATCCTGTCCATCTTGATTCCAGTTTGAGCTTCATCAAGCCTGGCATTTTGCATGATGTACTCTGCATATAATTTAAATAAGCAAGATGACCATATACTGCCTTGATGTACTCCTTTCACAATTTTGAAACAATCCACTGTTCCTTGTCTGATTCTACTGTTTCTTGACCTTCATACAAGTTTCTCAGGAGGCAGGTCAGGGGGCCTGGTATTCCCATCTCTTTAAGAATTTTCCACAGTTTGTTGTGATCACAGAGTCAAATACTTTAGCATAGTCAATAAAACATAAGGTTTTCTAGAATTCCCTTGCTTTTTCTATGATACAATAGATATTGACAAGTCAGTTTCTGGTTCCTCTGCCTTTTCTAAACCCAGCTGGTACATCTGGAAGTTCTCAGTTCACATTCTGTTGAAGCCTAGCTTGAAGGATTTTGAGCATTACCTTCCTAGCATGTGAGATAAGTGCTATGTGCAGTACTTTGAATGTTCTTTGGCAGTGCTTTTCTTTGGGATTGGGCTAAAAACTGACATTTTCTAGTCCTGTGTTCAGTGCTGAGTTTTCCAAGCTTGTTGGCATATAGAGTGCAGCACTTTAACAGCTCCATCTTTTAGGATTCGAAATAGCTCACCTGGATATCCTTAAGTTCCACTAGCTCTGTTCATAGTAATGCTTCTTAAGGCCCACTTGACTTCATATAACAGAATGTCTCACTCTAGGTGGGTGATCACACCATCATGGTTATCCAGGTCATTAAGATATTTTTTGTACAGTTTTCTGTGTATTATATATTCTTGCCACCTCTTCTTAATATCTTCTACTTCTGTTAGTTAGGTCGATATAATTTCTGTTCTTTCTTGTGCACATTTTTGCAAGAAATGTTCCCTTGGTATCTCTAACTTTCTTGAAGTGATCTCTAGTCTTTCCAATTCTATTGTTTTCCTCTATTTTTTTTTTTTTTTTTGCCTTGATCACTGAGAAAGTCTTTCTTATCTCTCTTTGATGTTCTGTGGAATTATGCATTCAGATGGGTATATCTTCACTTTTTTCCTTTGCCTTTCACTTCTCTTCTTTTTCCTGTTATCTATAAGGCTTTCTAAGATAACCTTTTTGCATTTCTCTTTCTTGGAGATGGTTATGATCACTGCGTCCTAGTACAATATTATGAACCTCCATCAATAGTTCTTCAGGAACTCTATCAGATCTTATCCTTTGAATCTATCTGTCACTTCCACTATGTAATTATAAGGGATTTGATTTAGGTCATACCTTGAATGGCCACCAGTATTCTTGGGCTTCCCTAGTGGCTCAACTGGTAAAGAATTCACGTACAATGCAGGAGACCTGGGTTTGATCCCTGAGTAGGGAAAATTCCCTGAAAATGGGAATGGCTACTCAGTCCAGTATTCTGGCTTGGAGAATTCCATGAACTCTATAGTCCATGGGGTTGCAAACAGTCAGACATGATTAAGTGAATTTTACTGAGTGGCCTAGTGGTTTCCCCTACTTTCTTCAATTTCAGTATCAATTTAACAATGAGGAGTTCATGATTTGAGCCACAGTCAGCTTTTAGTCTTGTTTTGGCTAACTGTATAGAGCCTCTCTGTCTTCAGCTGCAAAGAATAAAATCAATCTGATTTTGGTATCGACCGTCTGGTGATGCCCAAGTGTAAAGTCATCTCTTTTGTTGTTGCAAGACGGTGTTTGCTATGACAGTTGTGTTCTCTTGGCAAAACTGTTAAACTTTATCTTGCTGCATCTTGTACTACAGAGCCAGACTTGACTGTTACTCCAGGGGTTGCTTGACTTCCTACTTTAACATTCCATTCCCCTATGATGAAAAACACATTGTGTGTGTGTGTGTGTTTGTTCTAGAAGTTCCTGTAGGTCATCATAGAACCATTCAACTTCAGCTTCTTTGACATTAGTGATTGGGGGATAGACTTAGATTAGTGTAAAAATAATATTTGATATGGAACAGCAAAGGGCCTAGAGCAGCTAAAAGAGTCTTAGAAGAGGAGGTCATACACTACCACATTTCAGAATTTACTTGAGTGCTACATTAATCAAGAAAATGCAATATTCAATTTAACAGAATAAAGAATTTAATTAAAAAGACTAACACTCTTGCAAACCATTCATTTTCAATAAGATATCAAAGCAGTAAAGTGAGGAAAGGCCATTATTTATAATAACTTTTTGAATAAATTGTGCTGGAAGACTGATACTACATATGAGAAAAAGACAGACCTTAACCCATATCTCACACCATCACAGAAAGTTCAACATGAGACAGAGCAAAGATCTAAATATAAAACCTTGCATTGTAAAGCTTATATTTTTCATTGAGGTGGACAAAAATGTTTATAAACAGGACACAAAAAACTCTAAATAAACAAAAAAGAATGTTATCTAAATTAAAACATTTTGTTCACATTGATAAAAATATAAACATACAAACTGCAGACTAGGTAAAATAAGCCATAAATATAACTTGAAAAATACTTTCATCAAGAATATATAAACAACTTACACAGCTGTATGGTAAAAAAGAAAAGCAATCCAAATAAAAAATGGATATTTCACCAATGTTTATATACAAGCAACATGGCTAGTAAACCATAAGAGTATTCCATATCGTTAGTCATCAGTAAAATGTCAATTAAATTTGGCATCACAATGTGATGTTGCTACTATCGTCTATCCAACTAGAATGGCTAAATGTAGAAAAAATAACAACGAGTTACAAAAAATGTGTGGAGCAACTGAAACTCCTACAATTGCTGGTAAGAATGTAAAAGTGATGAAATAAATTAAGAAATCAGTCTAGTAGCTTCTCACAAATGTCATTGTTTACCCAACAACATGGATGAATCTCAAAAGCATTTACACAGCGGAATATGGCAAAATATTTTGAAGTAATGGCTGTCTCTGGCTGAAGTGGGAATGACTGAAAGAGAGCACACGTGTTCTTTCTGGGGTAATGGAAATCACATATCATTTTTTTTTGCACATTCTCTGAAGTTTACCATTTTTAATGTCTTCATTGAATTTGTTACAATATTGCTTCTGCTTATGTCTTGGTATTTCGGTCTCCTGGCATGAGGGATTTTAGTTCTTCAACCAGGGATTGAACTTGCATCCCCTACATTAGAAGATAAAATTTTAACCACTGAATCACCAGGGAAGTTTCTGAAATCACCTGTGTCTTAACATATGGATGACAGATTCATGCAGTTGTCAAAATTCATCAAACTATGAACTTAATATTTGTGCATTTCCTTGAATGGAAGTTATGATTCAAATTTTTATAAAAATTGAAAAAGAAGCCTTTTTTATGTCATACTAACCCTTTGACACAGAACTGTCTGCTTAGCAAATCAGTCCAACTATAAAATCAGTATATAAATCATTCTACATTCTGAATATAATTGGTTTCTCATTCTGGAAGATACACTTCTTAATCATAATTTATAAGTTAAGTCTTGATAAGAAAGTCTGCTTCCAGAAGAATTTTCAATTGTCCAAAAGTATATCCAGTTTTCTAGGTTTTGTCTAGTTTGTTCCTCTTCCAGGAAGATTAAGAGTTTTCTGTTAAGCATATTACTTTCTAATTTCAAACTTATGTAGTAGTGAAAATCCAATACAGATTAATCTAATTCCTCTCAAATTTATTAATATTTTCTGTTCTCTCCATCTCTACTCACTTCAAGGTTTTTCTTCTGCGAAACAGATCATCACACTGGACGATAGAGGAATACTTCTATAAAACTGCAAAAGGAAATGCAACAGTTTTGCCAAGATATAATTGTTATCCCATGTAATTCACCCATCTAAAGTATACAACTAAGGGCTCTTAAATGTATTCATGGAGTTGTGCACCATCACCATAAGCCATTTTAGAACACTTTTATCACTATCATCTTATCATCTTGTTATAATCTGCATTTCTTTAATTTTGTACTTGTTTTGTTTTAATATTGTGCCAGGTTAATTATTATTTATCTTGTCTTACACATACTCATAAATTCCTCTGTTACTTATAATATTAAATATTTGATTATATAGTCTATCCAAATAATTCCACAATCTCAAGTGTTTGTAGATCTCATTTTAGTTTTTTTTCTTTTTTCGTATTCTTTCACGTTTGAAGTCAGCAAGAGGACCAGCTTGTGGTTAAACATTTTCAGGGATAGTTTTATGGTATTAATGTGTGCCATCACCATCTCCCAGAGCTTGCTCAAACTGACTGAGTTGGTGATGCCTTCCAACCATTTCATCCTCTGTCGTCCCCTTCTCTTCCTGCCTTCAATCTTTCCCAGCATCAGGATCTTTTCCAGAGTCAATCCTTCGCATTGGGTGGCCAAAATATTGGAGTTTTAGCTTCAACATCAGTCCTTCCACTGAACATTCAGGACAAATTTCCTTTAGGATTGACTGGTTTGATCTCCTTGCTATTGAAGGGACTCTCAAAACCCTTCCCCAACACCACAGTTCAAAAGCATTCATTCTTCAGCACTCAGCTTTCTTTATGGACTGACTCTCACATCTGTACATGACTACTGGCAAAACCATAGCTTTGACTAGATGGACCTTTGTCACCAAAATGATGTTTCTGCTTTTTACTATGCTGTCTAGGATTGTCATAGCTTTTCTTCCAAGGAGCAAGCATCTTTTAATTTCATGGCTGCAGTAACCACCTACAGTGATTTTGGAGGCCAAGAAAATATAGCCTGTCACTGTTTCCATTGTTTCTCTATCTATTTGCCATGAATTGATGGGACTGGATGACATGATCTTAGTTTTCTGAATGTTGAGTCCTAAGCCAACTTTTTCATTCTTCTCTTTCACTTTCATCAAGAGGCTCTTTAGTTCTTCTTCTTCACTTTCTGCCATAAGGGTGGTGTCATCTGCATACCTGAGGTTATTGATATTACTCCCAGCAATCTTGATTCAAGCTTGTGCTTCATCCACATATTACGTTAAATAAGCAGGATGACAATATACAGCCTTGACTTACTCTTTTCCCAACTTGGAGCCAGTCTGTTGTTCCATGTCCAGTTTTAACAGTTGCTCCTTGACCTGCATACATATTCCTCAGGAGGCAGGTAAGGTGGTCTGGTATTCCCATCTGTTTAAGAATTTTCTACAGTTTGTTGTGATCCACACAGTCAAAGGCTTTGGCACAGTCAATAAAATACAAGTAGATGCTTCTCTGGAACTCTTTTGCTTTTTCTATGATCCAAAGGATCATGAAACTGTTCTAAAATTATATAATGGTGATGTTGCACATTATGTTAGCATGCTAAACACCATGGAATTGTATACTTTATAAACAGAGGAACTCTATGCCCTGTAAATTACATCTTAATGAGAAAAAATAAATCATATAACTGAGAAATTAAAATCAAAATATTTAATTTATAACTTCCCACAAACAAACTGCCAGGCAGTGATTGCTTTAATGGAGACATATGTCCAATATTTAAGAAAGAAATTATATTAATTTTACTTAATTTCTTTAAGAAAATGGATGAGAAATGTGGAAGACAATTTTGTCCTATTTCTTAGTAAAGGATCTCAATATCCTGAATAATGGAAATTGACAAATTTTAAAAGGAGACTGCTTCCTTTTCCCCCAGAAATATTATCACTTTAATAGTATTAAGCCTAAAATTAAGCATTTAACTTAGGGTTAAAACTACCTAAACTAAAGTTTCAGAGGGAAATGAGATGCTGAGGTACTCTTTTATATTCGAAATACTTATAAAGAAGGAAATATTTTATTAGTTTCCCAGGGATTTGTTTACATTATGGAAATTAGTTTTCTCTAGTTCTCATAGGAGGAGCAGGTAAACTGGGCAGTATGTGATATATATATATATATATATATATATATATTATATGGTAAATATATATATTTTTTACCTCACAGATTCAAAATCCAGAGTTTCTCTCTTGTAGCGTAAAATATTATTTTCTGTATTCAGGTCTAGTCATCTGTTATAAGCAATAACAGTTTGGTTCTGATCCAGAAACCTCATCTTCACGTTCAGAACAATAAAAGTACCTTTAGATTAAATGACAAGAAAGCTTTTCAAATCATTTCATGTGGCCACAGGACTGGAAAATGTCAGTTTTCACTCCAATCCAAAGAAAAGCAATGGCAAAGAATGCTCAGACGCACAATTGTACACATCTCACACGCTAGAAAAGCAATTCTCAAAATTCTCCAAACAAGATTTCAAGAGTACGTAAACAGAGAACTTTCAGATCCTCAAGCTGGATTTAGAAAAGGCAGAGCAACCAGAGATCAAATTGCCAACATCTGTTGGATCACTGAAAAAGCAATAGAGTTACAGAAAAGCTTCTGCTTCTGTTTTATTGACTATGCATAGCTTTTGACTGTGTGGATCACAACAAACTGGAAAATTCTTAAAGAACTGAGAATACCAGACCACCTTCCCGGCCTCCTGAGAAAACTGTATGCAGGTCAAGAAGCAATAGTTATAACCAGACATGGAACAACAGACTGGTTCTAAATTGGGAAGGGAGTACATTAACACTGTATATTGTCACTGTGCTTATTTAACTTATACACAGAAATGCAAAATCATGCAGAATTCTGGGCTGGATGAAACACAAGTTGGAATCAAGATAGCCAGGAGAAATATCAATAACATCAGATATACAGTCATGAAATTAAAAGACACTTGCTCCTTGAAATAAAAGCTATGACAAACCTAAACATCATATTAAAAAGCAGAGACAATACTTTGCCAACAAAGGTCCATCTTGTTAAAGCTATGGTTTTTCCAGTATTCAGGTACAGATGTGAGTTGGTCCATCAAGAAAGCTGAGCGGTGAAGAATTGATGCTTTTGAACTATAGTGTTAGAGAAGACTCTTAAGAGTCCCTTGGTCAGCAAGGAGATCAAACCAGTCCATCCTAAAGGAAATCAGTCCTGATTATTCATTGGAAGGACTGATGTTGAAACTGAAACTCCAACACTTTGACCATCTGATATGAAGAACTGACTCATTGGAAAAGATCCTGATGCTGGGAAAGATTGAAGGCAGGAAGAGAAGGAGACAACAGAGGATAAAATCATGAGATACTATGAAAGTTCACATATTATTAGTATAAATATTGACAAATTTTCCTTTGGCTAAATTGCACGCCCAAAGAAGAGCCTATCAGGCTGAAGCAGCCATAGATAAAGGTTCTGCCTCAATAACATCAAAAGGAGCTGCAATATTGCACCAACACAATACTTTCTATTGTCCACTTTTAAATAAGAGCCATCACTGAACCAAGAGAAGTCACTGTTGTCCAAAGGAATTTCTTGTATATCATTACAGTGAATTAAGAGATGTTCCATTAGTCTTAAGCAGTTATGAAGGACTGGTGATGTAGTGGAGGAGAGTAGCAAAGCTAAGGCTCTTACAACATAAAAGAGCCATTTGAAAAGGTTTTAACAAAAAGAGTTTACAGGATGTGAGATAGTGGGCTGAGAAGTGTTGAGTGTGATAAGAATTCAGAAGAGTTTCTACTGCATGAGGTACAAGAAACGGTTAAAGGAGATTCCGCAATATTTTCTTGTAACCAAAAGGGCTGTGGACGTAATGTCTCTAAGCCAAGTGGGTACCCACACGTCGTCCGGTCTCTGGCTATAATATTCTAGTTGATGGCTGTTCCTGTGTTTTGGGGTTTTTTGGGGTGAGTAGCCCAACAGTATTCCCTTCCTTTTCATACAAAAAAAGGAAAAAAGAATCTGACAATTAAGATACCCAAGGGCAGGTGGCTACATTAGTTCAGTTCAGTTCAGTCACTCAGTCATGTCCGACTCTTTGCAACCCTATGAATCACAGCATGCCAGGTCTCCCCATCCATCACCAACTTCCGGAGTCCACCCAAACCCATGTCCATCAAGTCAGTGATGCCATCCAGCCATCTCATCCTCTGTCGTCCCCTTCTCCTCCCACCCCCAATCCTTCCCAGCATTAGGGTATTTTCCAATGAGTCAATTCTTTGCATGAGGTGGCCAAAGTATTGGAGTTTCAGCTTCAACATCAGTCCTTCCAGTGAACACCCAGAACTGATTACTTTTAGGATGGCCTGGTTGGATCTTCTTTCAATCCAAGGGACGCTCAAGAGTCTTCTCCAACACCATAGTTCAAAAACATCAATTCTTCGGTGCCCAGCTTTCTTCACCGTCCAACTTTCACATCCATACAAGGACAAGTGGTTTCATCAAACACCCCTTTAAGACCTTAAAGATCATTTCCTTTGTTTCTCTCTGTAAAATTGGGTTAGCCTTGTTATTTTTAAGTAAAACCTACAAAGATTTGGCCATGAGAGTGATATTTGCAATTCAGTTTTGGCAATAACCAAATAGAAAACCTCAACAGCTGACACTCAAGTTTGGATTTGGGGAAATGTATGACACTTTGAAGACTATCTGAATGTAGGTGCACCCCTTGTTTGGATCTTAGATGTTCTAAATGTCTGGCCTGGGTTTACTACAATTTGTTTTTGGAGACTTTATGTCCCTTTAAGGCTAAAAGCTTTAGCAAATGGATGATGTCTTTCTGTGTGGAAGCTTGAGAAGGAAAGCAAATAATCCACATACTGCAAGAAAGTAGAACCTCTAGGGATCTTTATGTCCTCCCAGATCAGCCTTCAGAATTTTTGAAAAATAAGAACTCTCATTAAAATCCTGAGATGCTATTGTCCAGGTGAATGGTTTTTCTTCCCAAGTGAAAGCAAAAGGGTATTGACTAGTTTCACCAACTGAAATACTAAAGACTGCACTGGATAAATCAATTAAAATAAACAATTTACTTCCAATTAGTAACAAATGAGGGTCAAGAGCAACAGGGAGTCCAGTGGCAACAATAGAGTTTATTGCTGAGAGGTGCTAAACAAACCTCCACCATTTGCCCTTAGATTTTCTCACGTTCAAATGCAAGTGTCACAGGGGTAGTACAAGAGATAACGGGTCTTGAGGCTTGTAATAATCTGTTATATGTTTTATGCTTTGAGTGTCTTCTTTAGTATTGATTAATTCTTGGAAGAGATTTTGAGGGGTCCATCTGAATTTTGATGAAAAATGCACTGTGAATTTTGCCATTTTAAGTTGCAGATCATGTCTGTAAGGAAAGTGATAGCTGATTCAACAGAGACAAATTATTAGTGTTTCCAAAATCTGCTCTAGCACCATCAGAAGTGGAACAAATAGTCATTTAATTCAACTGGTAGGTTACTTTGATGGTTACCATCAGTTTCTGGGATTATCCCTCCCCATTTTTGTAGAAGGAAATTCTTCCAAGATACTTCTCTAAAAATCTTGGCCAAAGAACTGGATGGGCCAAAACCAAAGGAAATACATTTGGAAATAGGAAATTTTTGACTCATTAGAGATCCCCACTGTTTGAGATCTTTTAGTACTCCAAGGCATGAACTGTTTTGCAGTAGTGAGGTTAAGTACCAAGAGTGTGGCTCCAGACTCAAGAGGGCTAGAAAAGATTCATTCCCACTGCAAAGAATGTTTATCTAAGCATAGTAAGTATAAGAGGGCAGCTTGAGAAGAGCCTCTGTAGCTTCTCATTGCTCTATCATCAGCAGTTGGGAGGACAATGGAAAGGCTGTTGAGAGGGTGAATTCATTTAAAGCTCTAACTTTAAAAATCTATTTCCTTGGGTCTTTGCAATAAGAGCAGAAACTATGAGGGGGTTGAAGTTTAAAGATTTTGGTGGTTTTCCTTGGAGATAACTCGCCTAGAATGCAAGAGAGCTGGTGTGCCAGAATAATTGAATCTGGAATGGACATATTTTCTAATTCCATCCTGGTCATTTTTTTTTTCCCTAGAAGGGAAAGTTTCTGGTTCAGTCTACTAAAAAGCATAGTGTTAAAAGCTACTTGGATAAAATCAACATTTGAAATACATAATTTTCTTGAAAACTGATCTGAAATCTACTATAGTACTCTTGAACAAATTTGTCACTTTTTGGGTACAAGCCTGAATTTTGTTCCAATTATCAGACTTTGGAAAATCCTAGGCATTGCTTGATGAAGCAACCTAATAATTAGCTGAGCCTGATTGTTAGTAGGCTGGACTCATTCTTGCTATTCTAGATATCATTCAGGGTTTTCCCAATTAGTATTTCTCTTCTAATGGTTGGCCTGATCTTCACTGATCAATGCATGAACTGACTGATATGTCAGAGACACCATCTTGCTAAGTTTATGTGTAATTACTCAAAAATCTATAAGGAAGATATTTGGTTACTTTATGGAAATCTTTGACTGTGGTTCATAGTTAAGCCTTAGTTCAGAGAGTATATGAAATTAAGGGCTTAACCTCTGAATCCTCAGAAGGCTTAACTTTAGAGGGACAGGTTCTGACAAGTTCTAAGGAAAAGGAAATGAGAGGGTTTCAGAAAAAAAGTGGAAGTTTGGTGATAGAATTAGTATAGGGGATCTGAGGATACAGAGGAGGCATAGGAGGTTTAAAAGGGAAGAAAGAACAGGGTATCAGAGGCAGAGTCTATTCACAAGGAGCTGAGGGAGAGAGAGACAAGATAATGTCAGAGGTGAGCCTGAGACAAAGAAGCCAATTTGGGAGCCACTTCATCTTTCTGCAGTACAGGAGACCCAAGTTCAATCCCTGGGTTGGGAAGATCCCCTGAAGAAGAGAATGGCCACCCACTCCAGTATTCTTGCCTGGAGAGTACCATGGACAGAAGAGCTTGGTGGGCTACAGTCCATGAGGTCATGAAAGTCAGACACTACTGAGCAGCTAACACTTTCACTTACCTTTCTGTCTCAGTTAATATTAAAATCTTATTTTGCAGAGAGGCAATTTTAGATTCCTGATAATGCTGTGGAGCCTCAAAATACCAATCAAAATAAGCATTTCACTTGGTTCTGAAAATTTTTGAGCTATTGTAGGCCAATTCAGTTTTAAGAAAATGAAGGTTGGTCATTTCAAAAGTTCCCCATAATGATTACTGATAATTTAAAATGCCTTTGCTCAACTTGGTTCATTTAGTTGGAAATGAACTTGAGGAAGAACTGAGGTTTTTAAAGATATAATCAGTCAGAATCTCTGTAGGGTGGGGACATCCTTAAAATACTGAAATAACTGTAATCCTATTTCCTAGAGGTTTTTCTTCTAGAGTTAAAAAAAAACACACACACAATTTTCAAATAGCTTAAGCAGCTTATAGCACAAACAGCTCAATTCAAACAGCTTGCAAACCAATCCCAGCCTGCCCTAAGAAGACAGCTTAGTTTCGGAGGATCTGGGCTGACATTTTATTCAGGATTAGCTGAGAATTGCAATTTGAGGTCTGCAATCATAGATTCATGTTCAAGTCCCTGGGCTGCAAGGGAAGGACAATGCTTTTTAAGTATTAAGTCCTTGCCAGCAAAGAAGAGGAGTCTTTCTTCTTCTCCCTGGGCTCTGTTGTCACAGGCCATGAGCACTCTCCCATCTCATCTCCCAGCTCTATTTAGTGAAGTTGCTGCTTAGTAATTTTTTACATATATGTTACATAAAAGGGGACCCTTCCAAGACCTGAAAGGGGGCACTTGTTTAACCCTCAGCCATGAATTATCTGAGGAGACACATGGGCTGACAAAGCAAGAGACTATATTGGGAAAGGGCACCCAGGTGAAGAGCAGCAGGGCAAGGGACCTGGAGAACCCCTCTGTCACGTGGCTCACTGTCCTAGGCTTTATGGTGATGCAGTTAGTTTCCTGCTTGTCTCTGGCCAATCATTCTGACTGAGGGTCCTTCCTGCTAGGGCTCATATTGCTCAGCCTGGATGGACTCCAGTGAAGAGTATTCTGGGAGGTTAGTAGGACATATGGCTGGTATTTCCTTTATCCCTTTGACCCTTCCCAAATTCTTCTGGATGGTGGTAGCTTGTTAATGCCACATTTCAGTGTGACCTCCTATTGTAAGATAACTTTTGCAAGTGGTTACTATTTTGCCTGGCCAGGGTAGCAGTTTTGGTCAGCATTTCCCCTAACACATGCATACTCTCAAAGTTTAATTATCATCTTATCTCCTTTTTTTTTTTTTTTTAATTTTTTAATTATTGTTTTAGCCATACATTGTTATGATATCATCATGGGTTTACATATGCTTCCCCTCCGGGTCCCCCCTCCCTCCTCCCTCCCCCCCGGGAAATCTCGCTGCACCAGTCCCGAGCATCAATCCTGGGCTGGCGATTGATTAGACACATGACAATTAACATGCTTCAGTGCCCTTCTCCCATCTCATCCCACCCTTACCCTCGTCCACAAAGTCCACAAGTCTATTCTATACATCTGCGTTCCTTTTGTTGTCTCCCATGTTGGGTTCTCATTA
>ML663009.1:44857308-44918086 GCA_007570785.1 Antilocapra americana | reverse complement strand
TTGGAGAAATGTCTGTTAAGTTCTTTGGCCCACTTTTTAATTGGGTTGTTTATTTTTCTAGAATGGAGCTGTTTTTCTTTGATAATCTGAAAGGCTGTGGTGAATTAAGTCAATTATTCTTTGCTGAAGACCCCTCCTCCAACCTTACTCACTGCTCTCCAAGCCCTAGATATAAATTTCTAGCTTCTTGTTAAAATTTCTACAATAGTGCTTCAAATTCAATGTGTCACTAACAAAGCTCATCAACTTCCCTCTCTCAATATGTTCCTCCATCTCCTTAAATAGATGTTCTTTTTAAAACTTTCCTATTATTTAAGTCAGTGTGCTCTTAATTACACAACTCAAGAATCCTGTAGGTATCTTCCCTAAATATCAGGGTACATTTTTTATTTGTTATCCATGTTTGTTTTACCTTCTCTAGTCTACAAAAAATTTTCTATACACTATTACATGTTCATTTAGTGAACAGAATATGGGTTGAAGCCAGATAGAACTACATATGCATATCTGCTCCAATGAGTGGTTGTATGCTTGAGTATAGAAGAAAAAAATCTCAATTAAAGGGAAGCATACAGATCAAACTTAAGTCTCATGAATATTCATGCAGTTCTGCTTCCACCACATTTCAATAGCTTTATCTCATCCTTTTCCTTCCACTGCAGACTCTTACTTGAATCATGTTATAAAAACTGAAACTTACAAATAGCTGAAATTTTAAATAAAAATGTATTTTGATACTGGGAAATGGCTACCTTAAATGAAGTTCTGTAAACATTCTTTTAATGTTATGCTCAGGAACATGGACCTGAGAACCTACTTGAGAAGACAGCTTTTGTATGATTCACTAAAATAGATTTAAGTACATTTGCATTTGGATATCATTAGGTCAAGACTATGCACTCTATACATTGTCTTATCTTATTTACATATCCCAGTCACTCTTTGGTTTATTCCTAGCCTCTTTCAGCCATTTATCTGCACTGGCCTAGTGGTCATGTTGTCTTTTAAAGTTTGACCTAAAAGTTTAAAGTAAAAGACCTAATGTTTAAAGTAAAAAAAAAAAAAAAACAAGGAGAATGCCAGAAAAATAAATAAAACAAGTTCATAAATTTAAAGAAAAGAATAACAAATCTGGTTATAAGTTTTCAATTTGTTAGAATATATTTGAGATCTGAAAAATATCAGCAGTCTAGTTTCAGAGCCACCTTCCTCATAAAAGATTTTCTATCTTCCTCATTTGTACTCTGACAACACTCTATATGCTTCTCTAATGTGAAAAATTGATCTCTGAGCTTCAGTTTCCTTATCCATAAATGTTTTAATAATTTGACTTACCTCATTTTAGTTTTCAAAACTAAAGGAGATATATAAGTAAAATGCATAGCCCAATGTCTGACAAGGAGCTGAAGGAATTTTGTATTACTTAAAGGTGTACTTTTCTTTATTTTCCAGTGAAGAACAAATTCCTTGAGCATAAGCTTTTGCTTGTGGAAGTTTGGTTCACCTTTCAGTGGCACTATACAAGGATGAGGAGGTGTGTAAGGAAATCATAGGCCAATTCCCAACCCCAGACATGTTGATTCATTCAAACAGGGTTAAGATTTGGACACAGTTCTTATTCATATATTCCCCAGATATTAATTTCAACTGCCATGGTTTGGGAACTACCAGTCTAAATCAATTGGCCTGATTCCCAAGCAAAATAGACTTTGTTATAAGCTCATACATCTCAGCTTTTCCTATTCCAATGTCCTTCTAGAACCCTGTACTGGATGCTGTCTATAGGACAATCAAGGATAAATGCAGAAATTCCTTTCAACATTGGCAAAAGAAAGCATATGTGTGACTGGTTAAAAGTCACCATTGAATGCATTTCTCTAAGTATTTTCCATGATTTGAAACTAATAATTACTTCATTGCTCCATGTTCTCTTGATTAAATGAATTATTAAAGTATTAATACTGACTAGAATGTTAAAAGAAACTGAAATCTAGAACTTTTAATAGTCAGATGCAAAGTGCTGAGCACTCCTTTGGGAATGTAGGGACCATGCAGTGGCCACAGTCTGCATCATTAAGCCTGGACCTGAGCTAATAGTGCATAAGAATGTATCATTTGCATGTCCCTGGTCCCTCATGAATCCAGGATGAACACTGTACCATTCATGGCTGGTTTAAATGACTTCAGCAAGATTTATAATGGCAAAGGATTATGTATCTAAGCTGTCTCTCACATGGTTTTACTTATATGAAGCAATTTGGCCTGTAAATAAGAAAAGTATATCTTAAAACAGAGATTGCAAATCCTCTCCAAATTTGAGTGGTCATATAAAATATGAAATCTACTCAACACTTTAAGATGTTGAGGATGCTTTAAACTCTCCATGAAACCTTCAATGATTAAACCAGCCATCACTGATTCCTCTTTCCCTGAACTCTCTCTTAAACTTAAGAGACCTCTGTATCTGTACAACTCAAATACCTGGAAGGCACTCAATAAATATCACTAATGTTTGATTTGCTTCTTTCAGAGGATAGAAAGGTATATATACTCCCAGATGGCAATTGTAAGTCATCATATTCATTCATTGTGTAACTCTTGATTCATTTCTGTCCCTTGCACTAATGAAACTATATGCTGACAGATTATGGTAAGTATGATGAAGAAATTTAACAAGTAATGAAAGAGATGTTACCTGGGGTGGAATAGGAGGGACGTTTGGGATAGTGGAATTCAGTTAAGGCTTCTAAGAGAAAAGGCGTTTGAATAAAAAACTGAAGGAAGAGTATAAGCCCACCAACTGAAGGGCTGAGGGAAGAATACTCCAGGCAGGCAGGGCAGCCCTTCAGAAAGCAGAAAGGCTGGTGTGGAAAAATGCTTTAAAACTTAAATAAGAATATATATCTTAAAAAAATCTATGGAATCTCACTATTTCATGGTGAATAGTCATGTTATCAGAAATATTCTATGTTTTACATTCTGTCACACAATTTAAGATTGTAGTTCCAGAACACACATGCAAATTTTCACTGAAAGTAATTTTTGAGCTCAAATATCACCACCTAACATTCAAACTTTGCTCTTTGTTTATAGTTGTTGATTCTATTATTAATATTAATAGATCTTTGAATATTCCAATTTCAAAGATACTACAGATTTCTTTAAATTTATTTTAAATTAGATGAATTAATTACACTATGTTAATAGCTGAGAAATAGTCAGCAAGCATTTATTAAGATCATAATAACATAAGCCAAAGATGTTATTTATTTTTCCTAACATCTTTGATTTCACATGAATGATACTGACAAAATGTAAGGAGACATTTCATTGGCCCAAAGATTTCCTTATTTCATGATCAACTCCTTGTTTGCTATAACTCAAAATAAAGTTTCTAAAAGTTTGGAAACAAATTAAACTGTGCTTATCATTATTTTACTTGATTTTTAAAGCCTAATTGCATCACTTAAAAAATCAATTTTTTACTCTGCTCAAGTTAAATTAAGTGTGCTTGACTGGTTATATTTTCAGAAAAGCAAAACAAACTTGAAAATTGTTGCCATGGTGATGAGAAAAGCTCCTAATTTGTTTTGTCAGAGCTTTCAACATTGTCCTAAAAATATGGACTATAATTAGCCTTCATTTCTCTGACAATGATTGCCAATATCCTGTATAATTCAGTTTCAATAGCCAGTATTATAATAATATCTATTTTGATAATTAAATTTTAGAAATGGGAAAAGAATTGTCAGAACAGGATTAGATTAAATAATAAATGTGTTTGTACTTTGTCCAAACTGCCTTAAGTAATAGCTAAGTTTTTCTAAATTTATATTACTATTAATAATAGAATAATATTTTTATTATTAGATTCAACACTTCACATAAGAATTCTAAAATATAATACTTACTATTTTTATTTCACAGGAGCTAATATGAATCAACAAGAAAAATGCATGATAGGTCTTTTATTCCATGATCCTCCATGAACTTCATAGTGTTCTCCAGCAACATTTTTATCAACAAGATCATTCAAAGGTATAAATCTAATAGTATAACTTATTTTGAAAATCAAGATTATTTCTAACTTCCGTTTTATGGGTAAAGAAAACAAATTAAAAATTCAAGATATTTATAAATTTTCATTCAATTATTTTAGAATATTTATTGAGACTGATATGGTGATACAGAATTAATGTATATATATGTATATATGCATAATACCTTCTCTCAGCAATATAGTTGCAATAAAAGCAATCACATGCATAATGACAATATAGGGGTAAGTGCTGTGATGGAGGTATGCCTGATTAGTATGAGACAATCAGGATTGAATCAGTCCAATTCAGCATTCTGGGACAAATTGAGTATGTTCTTCCTTCATAGGCTGATAATTCAAGCACAACCTTGAATGACTATTAGTAGTTATATAACTAAAGACAAGGAGAAGGAATTCCTAAGATAGTATACTGAAGTAGCAAAAGCAAAAAGGCATGGGATTATAGGATTTGTTCCAGTATTCGCAAGTATTCTAGATGCCTGGGAAGTCAGATTCAAGAGGCGATTTGGCAGAACATGATTAAGGTCATATCATTAGGTCCAAGGTACCAGAATCCAGAGTATAGATTTTAATCTGGCCACTTCTTGAAGGTTTATGATTAAATACTGTATAGTCTGGGGCTTCCAAGGTGGCACTAGTGGTTTAAAAATAAAAAAAAAAATTAAAAAAAAAAACAAACACCTGCCTGTCAATGCAGAAGACACAAGAGAGGAGGGTTTGATCCCCAGGTCAGGAAGATCCCTTGGAGGAGGGCATGGTGACCCTCTCCAGTATTCTTGCCTGGAGAACCTCATGGTCAGAGGAGCCTGGCAGGCAATAGACCATGGAGTCGCAGTCAGACATGATTGGAGCAATTTAGCATGCACATACACAGTATAGTTTAGGTATTTGCGAATCACATTTTTTATGCTATCAACAATGTTTTTGTTTAAAGAGGTACAAAATTTACATTGTAAAGTCTAACCACACAAATTTTCATAATAAAAGTGAAATATTTCACACTTTTATTTTCCACAGCTAACTGCTAAAGTTGTCTCATTTTTTTCTGTACATATGGAAGACTGAAATTCTGTCTATTTATCTACCTATCATTAGCATAAATGAATGGGATCACGCGTATTTTGGGTTCTACAATATTTTTTACCCTAAATTAATTGTAGCTATTTTTGTCACTCTACCTTATTCTCTTTAAAAAGTGCTAGAATTACATAATATGACTGTATTACAACAATTTAACCAGTCTCTAAATCTGAACACTTAATGGTTTCCATCTTTGCTATTATAGAGATAATTTTAATAAACAGTCACATACATTGACATGATCTCTACATGTTACATTTTATGTAGACTAAGTTCTTAACTTTCACAGTACTACATTGAAAGTTCTATGCATTATTAGTTTTGATTTGAGTAATTGAATTACTTTCTAATTATTTGTGTGCATTTTTTACTCTGTATTGGCATTTTAGACTATAAATAAATCTATTCAAACCCAATTCTAATTCAAAATATCAAATATTTCATAATAAATATAATAAAATAGATGGCATTTATAGCCCTTTTCTGCTTTCAGATGTTTTTATACATATTAGTGATATGTATTTATATTAAACAAAAAAAAACAAATGAAGCAAAAGATCTTTGCAAGTTTTTTTTCCTTTTCCATTTTTCTTTTAACAGAGTAGGTAACTAGGCCTTCTCAATTGAAACAAAGATCTAACTATTAGTCTATAATATTATTTCGATGATACACCCTCAAATACAAATACAAATAGGTTGTCACATTTATTTTGCTCCTTTATAGCATGATTGAAAAGCTACTGTGAATCATTATTTAAAGCTACTCTGTATGTATAGACTCAAAATGTTGAATATTATAAAAGGGGGAAAAAATAAAGCTAGATTTAAATACCAACTTTCAGCCTGTAAAAGTTTAATCTGATCTTGAAGCAATGACTTATAAAATCTCATGCATAGCTGTATTGTTTTAGGAGAAGATCATTATTTCTATTTTAAGTAAAAATGTTAGTCGCTCAGTCATGCTGACTCTCTGTAACCCCATGGACTGTAGCCTGCCAGGCTCCTCTGTCCATGGGATTCTCCAGGCAAGAAAACTGGAGTGGGTAGCCATTTCCTTTTCCAAGGGATCTTCCTGACCCAGGGATTGAGCCTGGGTCTCCTGCATTGCAGACTCATTCTTTACTGTCTGAGCTACTAGGGAAGCAAAAGTAACAATTATTAAATAGCAAGTCGGGGAGTAGACTTTCTAATGAGTGTGTTGTGCTGTGCTTAGTTGCCCAGTCTTGTCCAACTCTTTTCAACCCCATGGGCTGTAGCCTGCCAGGCTCCTCTGTCCATGGGATTCTCCAGGCAAGAAAACTAGAGTGGGTGGCCATGCTCTTCTCTAGGAGATCTTCCCAACCTAGGGATAGAACCCAGGTCTTCTCTGGATTCTTTACTGTCTGAGCCACCAGGGAAACCCAAGAATACTGCAGTTGATAGCCTATCTCTTCTCCAGGGGAATTTCCCAACCAGAAATTGAACCAGGGTCTCCTGCATTGCAGGCAGATTCTTTACCACCTGAGCTACCCAGGAAGCCCCCTTTCTAATGAGTACATTCAACTAAAGCAATTTTGCTCTCAATTAGTTATAAAGTATCCAGAAAGTAGTATGAGATGCCTGCTGCCATGTTATATGAAGCTCAGGAGAAAGAAGAATGGGAGATAAGATCAAGAGTCAGAAACACTTCTCAGCAAATTATTCCTTTCAGTCCATGAATAAACTCAGAGTCCTTAGTGAAATTAGTGCCCAGGACCAGATAAGTTTCCCAGGGGGCTCAGTGGTAAAGAATCTGCCTATCAATGCAAGAGATGAGAGCTCAATCCCTGGGTCAGGAAGATCCCCTGGAGAAGGAAATGGGGACCCATTCCTATATATTCTTGTCTGGGAAATCCCCCAGACAGAGGAGACTGATGGGCTACAGTTCCATGGGGATCACAAAGAGTCAGACATGACCTAATGACTGAAAATCAACCAGGGAAGCAATTAAAAGTGCAAAAGTGGTGATAGGTAAGTGCACCTGACAACAGTGTCAACTGAATCATGTTTGATATGCGGACCCAGCACCAAGGAACTTAAAGGATCTCAAGGGTTACTTTCAAGAATTTCTTGATTCTAATGTTGGAGGTTAGTGTTAGAAAGAGAGGATAAAGAGGTGTTGAAAATAGAGAGTTGCAGTTCAAAGGAAATTCTCTAAGGATAAAAGGGATGTATTATTTGGACCAGTCTCTACTCCAAAATTAAAATACTAGGTCAGAAATCATCCACAGATCAAAGAAAGGCTTTCAGTGCAGGTGTTTCCAGTGTCTGCATAAAACGGAGGTAGCTGAGATATGAGACTAATGGGAGCAAGGTGAGGACCAAATTCAAGAACTGATGCTAAAAGATAAAACAAAAATTAAGACAAAGCATAACAAGACAGAACAAATCGAGAAGTAGAGTGCCAAGTTGCAATCTAAGGAGAAGAGTTTATCTGATAGCAAATCTAAGTGTATTTAAATTGAGCTATGTAAACTGAGTATCACTACTTATATTTCACAAATAAGGGAGTAAAACTTGAATTAAGACTGGAAATGAGACTTTGCTTTTATTTTCCTAAGGGAAAAAAGGACATCTATAGGAAAACTGGGAAAGTCTCTGACCCCAGGAAGTTATTACTGAAACTTAAGACAATTCAGGAACGTAAAAATGGGGAGTGAAGATTAAAGGAAAAGCAAAATGTGTGCCTAGGCATAGTATTTTATACCATCAGACTTCATCTGTGTTTATTCTGAAGGATAGGTTATTTCTCTCTCACAGTCTCTTTATCTTTTTTTTATATTTTTTAAATTTTCCAAAAGAACAATGAATATGTGTAAATTATGTAACAAAAATAGTTGCTAATATGGTTTGAAATAAACTTTATTGACATATAATATGTATATAATAAAATGCATCTATTTTATGTGAGCATTTCAATCATTTTGATGAATTTATTATAGTCTTGTGATCACAACCACAGTTCAAATATAGAACATTTCCATCACCCCAAAAGTTCCCTTGTGCGTCTTTCCAGACAATAACTCTACCCTCAACCTCAAGCAATGATCACATTACTTTTCGTCACTAGAGATTGAATTGTTCTCTTCTAAGTTTCAAAGGTTGCTGGTTGGTTGATTGGTTGGTTTCTCTCAGCTTGTTTGTAAAGTTCATTTATGACATTGCAGCTATCAGTAGTTCATTCATTCTTATTTCTGAAGAGTACTTCACTGCGAGAATAAACCATATTGTGCTCATCCATTCTCTCTTGTTGTTGCTCTTGTTCTGTCACTGCCATGTCCAACTTTTTGCAACCCCGTGGACTGCAGCATGTCAGTATCCCTGTCCTTCACTGCCTCCTGCAATTTGCTCAACCTCATGTTCATTGAGTAGGTGATGCCATCCAACCATCTCAGAATCTGTTACCCCCTTCTTCCCCCTGCCCTGAATCTTTCCCAGCATCAGGGTCTTTTCCAATGACTTGGCTCTTCACATAGATGGCCAAAGTATTGGAGCTTCAGCTTCAGCATTCATTCTCCTAATGATGAGAATTAGGATTATTCTCAATTTGACATAATTAAGAATAATGTTGTCAAAAATACATATATGCAAATATGTGGGTGAATATATGTGTTCATTTTTTCTTGTGAAAATGCCAAGAAGCGGAATTTATTGGTTATATTGTATCTGTATATTCAACTCAAGAAGGAGCGCACTATCATCCAATTTTATGCAATTTTCAATAGTGTATGAGTGTTCTAATTGCTATTCATGCTTGACAAAATTAATATTGACAATGCTAAATTAAGCATTCCAGTGGGTGTGTAGTAGTATCTCATTCTTGTTATAATGTTATTTCTCTAATCATTAATGATACATACATTCATGTATGTATGGGCACTTTGTATATTTTCCTTTGTAATGTGTCAGTTAAAATTCTGTGTGCATTTTAAAAATTGAGTTTGTGTTTCTATTAATTTGTGAGAATTTTTTTTTAATAATGAGACAACTACCACTTTGTCAGATACATGTCTTGTGGCTCTTTTCTCTCAGCCTGTGATTTGCCTTTTTTTCTTAACAATTCGTTTTGAAGAGCAGAAGCTTTTAATCTTAAGGATATTCATAAAAGGGTGCTGAATTGTGTCAAAGGCCTTCTCTGCATCTATTGAGATAATCATATGGTTTTATCTATCAATTTGTTATTATGGTGTATCACATTGATGGATTTGCAACTACTGAAGAATCCTTGCACCCCTGGGATAAAGTGCACTTGGTCATGATGTATAACATTTTAATATGTTGTTGGATTCCGTTTGCAAGAATTTTGTTGAGGATTATTGTATCTATGCTCGTCAGTGATATTGGCCAGTAGTTTTCTCTTTTTTTGTGGCATCTTTGTTTGGTTTTGGTATTAGGATTATGGGGGCCTTGTAGATGAATTTAGGAGTTGGCCTTCCTCTGCAATTTCCTGGAAGAGTTTTGAGTACACTAGATGTTCAGTTCAGTTCAGTGGCTCAGTTGTGTTTGACACTTTGAAATCCCACAGACTGCGGCACTCCAGGCCTCTCAGTAAATCATCAAATCCCAGAGTTTACTCAAACTCATGTCCACTGAGTCAGTGAAGCTATCTAACCATCTCATCTTCTGTCATCCCCTTCTCCTCCTGCTTTCAATCTTTCCCAGCATCAGGGTCTTTTCAAATGAATCAGCTATTCGCATCAGGTAGCCAAACTATTGGACTTCCAGTTTCAACATCAGTCCTTCCAATGCATACTCAGGACTAATTTCCTTTAGGATGGACTGGTTGGATCTCCTTGCAATCCAAGGGACTCTCAAGGGTCTTCTTCAACCCAACAGTTCAGATGCATCAATTCTTTGGCACTCAGCTTTCTTTACAGTCCAACTCTCACATCCATACATGACTACTGGAAAAACCATAGCCTTGACCAGACAGACCTTTGTTGGCAAAACTATGTTTCTGCTTTTTAATATGCTATCTAGGTTGGTCATAATTTTTCTTCCAAAGAGCAAGTATCTTTTAATTGCATGGCTAGAGTCACCATCTGCAGTGATTTTGGACCCCAAAAATATAAAGTATGATACTGTTTCCACTGTTTCCCCATCTATTTCCCATGAAGTGATGGGAGCAGATGCCATGATATTATTCTTCTGAATGTTGAGCCTTAAAGTTGAGCCAACTTTTTCACTCTACTCTTTCACTTTCATCAAGAGGCTCTTCAGTTATCCTTCACTTTCTGTGATAAAGGTGGTGTCATCTTTATATCTGAGGTTATTGATATTTCTTCTGGCAGTCTTGATTCTAGCTTGTGATTCACCCAGCCCAGTGTTTCTCATGATGTACTCTGCACTTATGTTACAGAAGCAGGGTAACAATATACAGCCATAATGTACTCCTTTCCCAGTTTGGAAACAGTTTGTTGTTCCATGTCCAGTTCTAACTGTTGCTTTCTAACCTGCAAACAGATTTCTCAAGAGACAGATCAGGTGGCCTGGTATTCCCATCTCTTTAAGAATTTACCACAGTTTGTGGTAATCCACACAGTCAAAGGCTTTAGCATACTCAATAAAGCAGAATTTTTTTTTCTATAATTCCCTTGCTTTTTTGATAATCCAGCAGATGTTGGCAATTTGATCTCTGGTTCATCTGCCTTTTCTAAAACCAGCTTGAGCATCTGGAAGCTCACAGTTCACCTACTGTTGAAGCATGGCTCGGAGAATTTTGAACATTACTTTACTAGCATGTGAGATGAGTGCGATTGTGTGGTAGTTTTGTCATCCTGCTTATTTAACTTATATGCAGAGTATATCATGAGAAATGCTGGGCTGGAGGAAGCACAAGCTGGAACAAAGATATCTGGGAGAAATATCAATAACCTCAAATATGCAGATGACACCACCCTTATTGCAGAAAGTGAAGAAGAACTAGAGAGCTTCTTAATAAATGTGAAAGAGGAGAGTGAAAAAAAAAAAAACGGCTTAAAACTCAACACTCAGAAAGCTAAGATCATGGCATCTGATCTCTTCACTTCACAGGAAATAGGTGGGGAAACAATGAAAATAGTGACAGACTTTATTTTCTTAGTCTCCAAAATCATTGCAGATGATGACTGCAGCCATGAAATTAAGACACTTGCTCTTTGGATTAAAACCTATGACCAAGCTAAACAACACCTTAAAAAGCAGAGACATTAGTTTTCCAACAAAAGTCTATCTAGGTGAAGCTATGGTTTTTTCAGTAGTCATGCATGGATGTGAAAGTTGGACCATAAAGAAGGCTGAGCACTGAAGAATCGATGCTTTTGAACTATCGTGTTGGAGAAGACTCTTGAGAGTCCTTCGGATGGCATGGAGATCAAACTACTCAATTCTAAAGGAAATCAGTCCTGAATTTCTATTGGAAGGAATGATGCTGAAGCTGAAGCTCCAGTACTTAGGCTACCTGATGGGAAGAACTGACTCACTGGAAAAGACACTGATGCGGGAAAAGATTGGAGAAGGGGATGGCAGAAGATGAGATGGTTGGATGGCATCACTGACTCAATGGATATGACTTTGGGTAACTCTGGGAGTTGGTGCCGGACAGGGAGACCTGGCATCCATGGGGTTGCAAATAGTTGGATACAACTGAGTGACGGAACTGAACTGAACTGAGATGAGTAGAATTGTGTGATAGTTTGAGCATCCTTTGGCATTGCCTTTCTCTGGGATTGGAATTAAAACTGACCTTTTCCAGTCTTGTGGCCACTGCTGAGTTTTCAAATTTGCTGGCATATTGAGTGCAGCACTTTAACAGCATCATCTTTTAAGATTTGAAATAGCTCAACTGTAATTCTGCACCTCTACTAGCTTTGTTTGTAGTGATGATTCCTAAGTCCTAGTTGACTTTGCATTCCAGGATGCCTGGCTCTAGATGAGTGATCACACCATCATGGTTATCTCGGTCATGAAGATATTTTTTCTACAGTTCTTCTCTATATTCTTGCCACCCCTTCTTAATATCTTCTGCTTCTGCTAGGTCCATACCATTTCTGTCTTTTATTGAGCCCATCTTTGCATGAAATATTCCCTTGGTATCTCTAATTTTTTGAAGCAATCTCTATTCTTTCCCATTCTATTGTTTTCCTCTATTTCTTTGCACTGATCACTGAGGAAGGCTGTCTTATCTCTCCTTGCTATTCTTTGGAACTCTGCACTCAAATGGGTATATCTTTCCTTTTCTCCATTGCTTTTCGCTTCTCTTCTTTTCAAAGCTATTTGTAATGCCTCCTCAGACAGCCATTTAGCTTTTTTGCATTTCTTTTTCTTGGGGGTGGTCTTGATCCCTCTCTCCTATACAATGTCAGGAATCTCTGTCCATGGTTCTTCAGGCACTTTGTCATTTAGATCTAGTCCCTTGAATCTATGTCTAACTTCCACTGTATAATCATAAGGGATTTGATTTAGGACGTACCTGAATGGTCTAGTGGTTTTCCTACTTTCTTCAATTTAAGTCTGTATTTGACAATAAGGAGTCATGATCTGAGCCACAGTCAGCTCCCAGTCTTGGTTTTGCTGACTGTATAAATCTTCTCCATCTTTGGCTGCAAAGAATATAATCAATCTTATTTCACTATTGACCATCTGATGATGTCCATGTGTAGAATCATCTCTTGTGTTGTTGCAAGAGGGTGTTTGCTGTGACCAGTGTGTTCTTTTGGCAAAACTCTATTAGCCTTTGCCCTGCTTCATTCTGTACTCCAAGGTCAAATTTGCTTGTTACTACAGGTGTTTCTTGACTTCCTACTTTTGCATTCCAACCCCCTATAATGAAAACAACATCTTTTTTTGTGTGTTAGCTCTAGACAGTCTTGTAGGCCTTCATAGAACCATTCAACTTCAGCTTCTTCAGCATCACTGGTTGGGGCATAAGAGAAGAGATAATTTTGTAGTTTTTGAGATTGTATCCAAGAACTGGATTTCAGAGACTTTTATTGACTGTGATGGCTACTCCATTTCTTCTAAGGGATTCTTGCCCACAGTAGCAGATATAATGGTCATCTGAGTTAAATTCACCCATTCCAGTCCATTTTAGTTCACTGATTCCTAAAATGTCTATGTTTACTCTTGCCATGTCCTGTTTGACCACTTCCAATTTGCCTTGAGTCATGGACTTAACATTCCAGGTTCCTATGCAATGTTGCTCTTTATAGCATCGGGCTTTGCTTCAATCACCAATCACATCCGCAACTGGTTATTGTTTTTGCTTTGGCTCTTTCTCTTCATTGTTTCTGGCGTTATTTCTCCACCTATCTTCAGTAGCTATTGGGCACCTACCAATCTGGGATGTTTATCTTTCAGTGTCTTATTTTTTTCCCTTTTCATACTGTTCTTAGTGTTCTCAAGGCAAGAATACTGAAATGGTTTTGCCATTCCCTTCTCCAGTGGACTACATTTTGTCAGAACTCTCCAACATAACCCATCTGTTTTGGATGTCCCTACATGGCATGGCTCATAGTTTCACTGAATTAGACAAGGCTGTGGTCCATGTGATCAGATTGGTTAGTTTCCTGTGGTTGTGGTTTTTAGTCTGTGTACCCTCTGAAGGAGAAGGATAAGAGGCTTATGGGAGCTTCTTGATGGAAGAGACTGACTGAGGGGGAAACTAGGTCTTGTTGTTATGGGCAGGGCCATGATCAGTAAATCTTTAATCCAATTTTCTCTTGATGGGTGGAGCTGTGTTCCCACCCTGCTATTTACCTGAGGCCAAACTATGGTGGAGGTAGTGAAAATGATGGTGACCTCCTTCAAAAGGTCCCATGCATGTACTGCTATACTCGGTGCCCCCAACCCTGCAGCAGGCCACTGCCAACCCACATCTCCATTGGAGACTCCTGGACACTCCAGGGCAAGTCTGGGTCAGTCTCTTTTGGGGTCACTGCTCCTTTCTCCTGGATCCTGGTGCATACAAGGTTCTGTTTGTGCCCTCCAAGAGTCCATTTCCCAGTGCTATGTAAGTTGTGGCAGCTCTGTGGTGGGGTTAATGGCAACCTCCTCCAAGAGGGCTTATGCCACGCCCAAGTCTGCTGCACCCAGAGCACTTGTCCTTGTGGCAATCCATTGCTGATCCATATCTCCACAGAAGATGCTCAAATACATTTCTGTTTTCTCGGTCTCTGTGGAGTCCCTGGGTCATGGTGGGCACAAAGTATTTTGTGCCTTCTGAGCATCTCTGGTGGAAATGTGCTTTGATTCCAAATGCGAATTCGCTCCTCCTACCATCTGCTTGGGCTTCTCCTTTGCCACCCCAGTGCCTACCGTCCTGCTGGGGTTTGTCTAAACTTGGACGTGGGGTATCTGCTCACAGCCCCTGCAGCTGCCACTCCTGACCCTGGACATGGAGTATCTACTAATAGGTATTAGCGCGTCTCTAAATTTTTGGTGGTATTCACCTGTGACGCCATCTGGTCCTGGGCTTTTGTTTGTTGGAAGATTTTTGATTAGAGCTTCGATTCTTGTGCTTGTAATGGGTCAGTTAAGATTTTCAATTTATTCCTGGTTCAGTTTTGGAAAATTATACTTTTCTAAGAATTTGTCCATTTCTTCCAAGTTGTCCATTTTATTAGCATATAATTGCTCATAGAAGTCTCTTATGATCTTTTGTATTTTTATGTTGTCTCTTGTGATTTTTTTCATTTCTAGTTTTATTGATTTGATTCTTCTCCATTTTTTCCTGGATGAGTCTGGCTAATTATTTGTATATTTTATTTATTTTCTCAAAGAGCAAGCTTTTAGTTTGGTTGATTTTTGCTATAGCCTCCTTCAATTTTTTATTTACAGTTAGTCCTTTCAAAATATTATGCAAGAATTCCTTGCTGAGTATGCCAAAGAACCAAAGATTGATAGAGTAAAGTGATTTTTCTAATCCTATTCCTTCTTCCCACCAATGATTACAGTGATTAGAATCTTTGGAGATAAGGCACCTCTATAATTTGTCTATTACTGTCCTGGTATAAGATTGTTGTCCTGTAATAATTATCAAGGTTTCCTCTTTTACTCTTAAAATTATCCTATTTTGGATAGTAAAGATAGATAATCTTCCCTGGCTTTTCTGCCTTTCATATGTCTCATGATAGTGATACCAAATAGCCCCTTGGAAATGTACTGAGTACCATTTAAAGATCTGAACACAGATTTTTGGAAGAAAGTATTCTTAACTTTTGAAATAAGAACAGATCATGTCAAGGACACCTTATATATGGTTTTAAGGGTTTTCTTAAAGAAGTTATGTTGGAATATTCTGCCACACTTTTCAGAGATGGGCCTGTCTTTGTGCTATTTCAAAGTCAGCTCAGCTAAGTTTGTATTTGAAAGAATAAGAGAAGATATGAAAAGACTGTTCACAATGGACTAGATAATGGCCAAGAAAAGAGTCATCCTAAAACACAGTTACCACAAATGTTACTTGTGCAGCAAATGGAATTTTGATGATGTGATATTAATCATAAGGATTATAAGATGCGATATTAAGTATCATAAGATTAGAATATTATCAAGTCCTACTGGTGTTGATCTGAAGTGTAATCTCAATTACTCTTATAAGAGGAAAATTGAAGGAGATTTGACTATGAAACAGAAAGTAAAAGATGTGAAAATGGTAGTAAAATGTTGCATTGATACAAAGAAGGAGTAACAAGTCAAAGAATGCAGATGACACCCATAGGACAAGGAAATATACTGAACTCTGGAGTCTCCAGAAGAAACTAACCCTGCTGATGATCTGCACAGTGAAATTGATTTTTGACTCCTGGCCTCCAGAAAAGAGTTAATTTGTGTTGCTTTAGGCCTTTGCATCTGAGGTAATTATTACAGTTGTCACAGGCAACTAACACACTGATGTAGCACTGTGTTATTATAGTGAATATTTTAAACATATTGTATCAAACAAATCTTACAGAAGCTCTATGACATAAATGGGATTATCTTTCATAAAGGAGGAATCAGAAGTTCAGAACTAAACTTATTAAGTTAATAACCCTCAGTTCTTTCTTTGCATAAAATGGCCCAAAAAATCAAAGGAAGTGCAAAAAAAACCAAGAAAAACAAAAAAACTAAAATCAAAAGGACTACAAAAAACTAAGTAATCAAAATCAAGTTGGCATGTTACAGAGTATTTGACCTAATATGAGGTATGATTCTAGAGGCAAAGGCTTAGAAGAAAAGAGCTGAGTGAAAATATGAAAACTAGTAGGGATTAACACAGTTTGAAAGACTCAACAGTGGCCACAGGACTGGAAAATGTCAGTTTTCATTCCAATCCCAAAGAAAGGCAATGCCAAAGAATGCTCAAACTACCACACAATTGTATTCATCTCACATACTAGTAAAGTAATGCTCAAAATTCTCCAAGTCAGTCTTCAGCAATACATGAACCGTGAACTTCCAGATGTTCAAGCTGGTTTTAGAAAAGGCAGAGGAACCAGAGATCAAATTGCCAACTTCCACTAGATCATCAAAAAAAAGCAGGAGAGTTCCAGAAAAACATCTATTTCTGCTTTATTGACTATGCCAAAACCTTTAACTGTGTGAATAACAATAAGTTGTGGAAAAATTCTGAAAGAGATGGGAATAGCAGACCACCTGACCTACCTCTTGAGAAACCTGTATCCAGGTCAGGAAGCAGCAGTTAGAACTGGACATGGAAAAACAGACTGATTCCAAATAGGAAAAGGAGTACGTCAAGGCTACACATTGTCACCCTGCTTATTTAACTTATACACAGAGTGTATCATGAGAAATACTAGGATGGAGGGAGCACAAGCTAGAATCAAGATTTCTGGGAGAAATATAAATAACCTCAGATATGCAGATGATTTCACCCTTATGGCAGAAAGTGAAGAGGAACTAAAGTGACTCTTGATGAAAGTGAAAGAGGAGAGTGAAAAAGTTGGCTTAAAGCTCAACATTCAGAAAACTAAGATCATGGCATCTGGTCCCAGAACTTCATGGCAAATAGATGGGGAAACAGTGGCTGACTTTAGTTTTCTGGGCTCCAAAATCACTGGAGATGGTGATTGCAGCCATGAAATTAAAAGATGCTTACTCCTTGGAAGGAAAGTGATGACCAACCTAGACAGCATATTAAAAAGCAGAGACATTATTTTGCCAACAAAGGTCCGTCTGATCAAGGCTATGATTTTTCCAGTAGTCATGTAAGGATGTGAGAGTCGGACTATAAAGAAAGCTGAGTGCCAAAGAATTGCTGTTTTTCAACTGTGGTGTTGGAGAAGACTCTTGAGAGTCCTTTGGACTGCAAGGAGATACAACCAATCCATACTAAAGGCTATCAGTCCTGGGTGTTCATTGGTAGGACTGATGTTGAAGCTGAAACTCTAATATTTTGGCCACCTGATGTGAAGAGCTGACTCATTTGAAAAGATCCTGATGCTGGAAAAGATTGACAGCTGGAGGAGAAGGAGATGACAGAGGATAAGATGGTTGGATGGCATCACTGACTCAAAGGACGTGGGTTTGAGTGGATTCTGGGTGTTGGTGATGGACAGGGAGGCCTGATGTGCTGCAGTTCATGGGGTTCCAAAGTGTTGGACATGACTAGTGACTAAACTGAACTGAATACAGTTCTGAAAGAGACTGATAGAAGTGCATTATTTAATAATTAATAAAGATGCTTTGATGAGGATATATAATCAAAACATATGAGCCACAAAACTTGATTTGGAAAGGTGATTCCTTTGGTCACATTGCTGCTTAGTCGCTAAGTCATGTCTAACTCTTTATCACCCCATGGACTGCAGCATGCCAAGCTTTTCTATTCTCCCCTGTTTCCTGGAGTTTGCTCAAACTCATGCCCATTGCATCAGTGATGCTATTGAATCATCTCATTTTCTATCTCCTCTTTCTCCTTTTGCCTTCAATCTTTCCAGCATCAGAATTTTTCCTAATAAGCCTGCTCTTTCCATCAGGTGGCCAAAGTTTCAGCTTAAGCATCAGCCTTTCCAATTGATATTCATGGTTGATTGCCTTTAGGATTGACAGATTTGATTGCTTAACAGTCCAAAGGACTCCCAAGAGTCTTCTCCAACACCACAGTTCATAAGCATCAATTTTTCAACACCCAGCATTCTTTATGGTCTAACTCTCACATCGAAAATGATTACTGAAAAAACCAAAGCTTTGACTATCTGGACATTTGTCCAGCAAAGTGAGGACTCTACTTTTTAATCACTGTCTAGGTTTTTCATAGATTTTCTTCCAAGAAACGAGAGTCTTTAATTCTATGGCTGTAATCACCATTCATGGTGATTTTGGAACCAAAAAATCTATCAAGAAAATAAAATCTATCACTATTTCCACTTTTCCCTTTCTATTTGCCATGAGGTGATGGGACTGGATGCCGTGGTCTTAGTTTTTTGACTGTTGAGTTTTAAGTCAGATTTTTCACTCTCCTCTTTCACCCTCATCAAGAGGTTCTTTAGTTCCTCTTTGTTTTCTGTCGTTAGAGTGGTATCATCTGCTTATGTGAGGTTATTGATAACTCTCCTGGAAATCTTGATTCCAGCTTGTGCTTCATCCAGCCCAACATTTCACATTATGCACACTGCATATAAGTTAAATAAACAGGGTGGCAATATACAGCCTTGAGGCACTCCTTTCCCTATTTGGAGCCAGTCCTTTTTCCATGTTAGGTTCTAACTTTCGCTTTTTGACATGCATACAGATTCCTCAGGAGGCAAGCAAGGTGGTCTGGTATTCCCATCTCTTTCAGAATTTTCCACTGTTTGTTGTGTTCCACATAGTCAATGACTTTAACTTAGCTAATGAAGCAGAAGTGGATTTTCTTTTTCTGGACGTTCCTTGCTTTCTCTATGATCTAATGGGTGCTGGCATTTTGATCTCTGGTTCTTTTGCCTTTTCTAAATCTCACATGTACATCTGAAAGTTCTTGGTTCATGTACTGCTGAAGCCCAGCTTGAAGGATTTTGAGCATTACCTGGCTAGCATGTGAAAGATGCTCAAATGTATGGTAGGTTGTACATTCTTTGGCATTGCCTTCCTTTGCGATTGGAAAGAAAACTTACCTTTTCTAGTCCTATGGCCACTGCTGAGGTTTCTAAATTTACTGTAATATTGAGTGCAGTACTTTAATAGCGTCATCTTTTACAATCTGAAACAGCTCAGCTGGAATTATCTCCACTATATTTGTTCATTGTAATGTTTTCTAATACCCACTTGACTTCACACTCCAGGATATCTAGCTCTAGGTGAGTGACCACACAGTCATGGATATCCAAGTCATTAAACCTTTTCATATACTTCTTCTGTGTATTCTAGTCACTTACTCTTAATCTCTTCTTCTTTTAGGTCACTCACGTTTGTTTGTTCATCTACTTTTATCAAAACAATACATTAATGCCTAGGTTTGTAAGAGGATAATTGAATTCCAGATGTGAGTTTTTCCCTTTCTATGTAAAATCTATACTGAAAAGTAAATAATAGTCATTTTCTAAACAACAGCAATAATATCTCATATATTCTATGTGGAATATAAAATGAACACATTTCCTTAAAAAATATTCTCAGAAACATTTGCTACTCTAGGTCATACCTGAGAGTGTGTACAAGTTGGCAGTTTGAAGAAATCTATGACATAATTTGAAAGTCAGCTCCATGATTTATAGTCATATCCTGTGCATGTCACCAAATAACTGTGACTTCTTCATGGCAGACACTTTGGAGGTGAAAGTTATTTGCTATATGTTAGAATGCTTTGGGAAAGTCTGATGTGGGTCCTAGAACCTTTGCAACAGTGTGAGAACTTCTTTGGTATAATTATTCTCCAGTTTGTGAGTCACCCACCCAGCAGCTCTATGTCAGGGTTACAGGTTTTATGGTGGGGCTAGTGGCAACCTTCTACAAAAGGACTTCTGCCAACCTGTCATCCCTCCCAGGAATGCTGCTGCCAGTGTCCCTATCCCTGCAGCAGGCCATTGCTGGCCCATGCCTCCACAGGAGACTCTCAAAAATGCACAGGCAGATCTGACTCAGTATCTTGAGGAAGTCACTTTTCCTTTCTTTTTCCCTGGGTTTTGGTGCCATCACTTCATGGCATATGAATGAGGAAAAAATGGAAGAAATGGAGGATTTCATTTTCTTGGGCTCCAGAATCACTGTGGAAAGTGGCTGCAGCCATGAAATTAAAAGATGCTTGCTCCTTGGAAGAAAAGCTATGACAAATCTGGACAGCATATTAAAAAGTAAAGACATCACTTTGATGACAAAGGTCTGTATAGTCAGAGCTATGGTTTTTCTAGCAGTCATGTACAGATGTGAGAGTTGGACCATAAAGAAGGCTGAGCACTGAAGAATTAATACTTTCATTAATCTGGAGAAGATTCCTGATAGTTCCTTGGACAGCCAGGAGATCAAGTCAATCCTAAAGGGAATCAGTCTTGAATATTCATTGAAAAGACTGACATTTAAGCTGAAACTCCAATACTCTGGCTACCTGATATGAAGAGCTGAATCACTGGAAATAACCCTGGTGTTAGGGAAGTTTGAGGGTAGGAGGGGAAAGGGACGACAGAAGATGAGATGGTTGGATGGCATCCCTGACTCAGTGGACACAAATTTGAGAAAACCATAGGATCTAGGGAAGGACAGGGAAACCTGGCATGCTGCAGTCCACGGGGTCACAAAGAGTAGGACACAACTTAGTGACTGAACAACAACAAGAAAACATTTGATATATCAAATAAATTTTGGAGGCTTGTCCCATGTTTTTGAAAGTAATATACTATAAGCAGTAATTCCATTGATTTTCAACTATTGACAAACCATTCATAAAAAGAAGCCTAATGTACATGTGAAGAGCATGTAATTTGAATCTTGGGTCCAGTGTTTCTATATTACTATTGGCCCCTACTTCTGTGTGGTGCAGTTTATGAAACCCTATATTGTAGCCCTTTGCCTGGTTCCTCTTAAGTAAAGTATTAAAACTCTCTGTGTCATAGGTTCCTCCATAAAATGTGGATAAAGATAGCTCCTCCATCATAGGGATGAAATACAAAAAATAAATTATTTCTCTATTTAAGCACTTAAAACAGTATCTGGAACACAGTAAGCATTAGGTATGTGTTTTCTATTATTAGGGGCTTCACTGATAGCTCAGTTGGTAAAGAATCCTCCTGCAATGTGTGAGTCCTGGGTTCGATCCCTGAATTGGAAAGATCCCCTGGAGAAGAGAAAGGCTCCCCACTCCAGTATTCTGGCCTACAGAATTCCATGGACTGTATAGTCCAGGGGGTCACAAAGAGCTAGACGCGCAGGAGCAACTTTCACTTCACTTCACTTCACTTTCTATTATTAGTTTGAATGAATTAATATCAAACAATATACTTAATAATTCTTTAAATTGCTTTTAACTTCCTAAATTTTGAAATGTTAATATTAAATGCTTTAAAATTTCTGCTTAAACAGTATTTAACTCTTAAAAATAATCTTATAGGCTTTCATTGCCTTTTTAAAATAATGTGTTTCTTTCATACTCAATATATTAATATATCTTAAGTATTTGATGCTTTATTAACACTATTTCATTATAAAACTCATTTAATATTAAACTACTTATAACCAGGGCTAATAGCTGTGATTTCTTGAACTATGACACTATATTTATATATATGTGGTGAGAGTGAGAGTGGAAAAAAATATGTAATATTATTCTTTGGGGGATTATTCTCCTTCTCTTAACAATAGTGAACATCAATTTTTGATTGATAGTATCAGAACAATTAAAAACTTTAATGAGATTGATTCTTATCACACCTATGTACATATTTCAATGTTAATCAAAGATACACATGATGATTAGTCTAGGAGTGAAATATAATATTTGCAGAATTCAAATAAATATTCCCAGAAATTTTTAGGAATGTTCATATACTGAAGGTCATTTTTAAAACAGAGACTTAACAAAAACAAAAGAGAAAAACTTTAGGAATTAAATTGTAAAATTAATATAATTGATGAACTGTTTGCTCCTGCTGTAGAATCCAAACATTTCTGGTTCGGATCTCTTGTCAGTAGGCCACTTTTCTCATGGAACCTACTTCTTAAGTCCAAACTTATTTCCTGAGAGGAACACTAAAAGTCAGCTTATACTATAAATGTATCACATGTGCAAGTGCCTTACGAAAGAAAATAAAAGTTGAAACAGAAGAATACACACAAAAATGAAATGAAAGGTTAAAAGCTATTGTACTCCCATTCCTAAATAACCTAACTCCTCTGACCCATAAAGATTAATGTAGGAGAAAAACAAGAATATCCACTTGACATTTAACCTCCTGACTATTACATGTGTTATGCTAATTATTCTAATCTTTGCCATCCTTCACTGCTCTAATAATTTATTGGCCCATAAGAATAGAAAACGTATTATTTGAATACTATAGCTTTGTCTGGAGAACTATAAAGTGTATTCTGGGAATGCTAAGAACACTTCAATCTGCATTATTGCTTAAATTTTGGGCAAAGAAAAACACATCAAAAAGAATAAAAGATTGCATTTCAGTAAAATATTTTAAGTATACTCTAGGCAAAAATGTAATTTTCTCTATAACTCCTTAATATACAAAATAGCATGTTCATATCTATACTTTCTAAAAACAACTCCCCAAGGAAGCAGGTTTTTTTTTAATAAATAAGAAGGCTTATGATTTTGAGTTTTACTTATTTATCAGCAGGAAACATTAGCTTTAAGTACCCTTCCAATAATTGCAATCACAATACCAAATATTTTCCTATTCTGTTCTATTCCTGGAAAAAACTACAGTATAAACTTAAGCACTAACACACACACATGGCCTTTTAATAAAAGGGCAAGTGATGGAGTCCTCTGCCTGACCTAAAATGGAAATATCAACAATGTAAGCTATCAATTATTTACTTCTAGAGATCAAATTGCCAATATCTGCTGGATCATCGAAAAAGCAAGAGAGCTTCAGAAAAATATCTATTTCTGCTTTGTTGACTGTGTCAGAGCCTTTGACTGTGCAGATCACAATAAATTCTGGAAATTCTGAAAGAGATGGGAATACCAGACCACATGACCTGCCTCTTGAGAAACCCATATGAAGGTCAGGAAGCAACAGTTAGAACTGGAAGTGGAACAACAGACTGGTTCCAAATAGAAAAAAAAAGGAGTACGTCAAGGCTGTATATTGTCACACTGCTCATTTAACTTCTATGCAGAGTACATCATGAGAAACACTGGGATGGATGAAGCACAAGCTGGAATCAAGATTGCCAGGAGAAATATCAATAACCTCAGATATACAGATGACACCACCCTTATGGTAGAAAGTGAAGAATAACTGAAGAGCCTCTTGATGAAAGTGAAAGAGGAGAGTAAAAATGTTGGCTTAAAGCTCAACATTCAGAAAACTAAGATCATGGCATCTGGTCTCACCATTTCATTGCAAATAAATGGGAAAACAATGGAAACAGTGAGAGACTTTATTTATTTATTGGCTCCAAAATCACTGCAGATGGTCGCTGCAGTTATGAAATTAAAAGACACTTGCTCCTTGGAAGAAAAGCTATAACCAACCTAGACAGCACATTAAAAAGCAGAGACATTACTTTGCCAACAAAATTCTGGTTAGTCAAAGCTATGGTTTTTCCAGTAGTCATGTATGGATGTGAGACTTGGACCATAGAGAAAGCTGAACTTGGAAGAATCGATGCTTTTGACCTGTGGTGTTGGAGAAGGCTCTTGAGAGTCCCTTGTACTGAAAGGAGAGCAAGCCAGTCAATCCTAAAGGAAATCAGTCCTGAAGATTTACTGAAAGGACTTTTGGCGAAACCGAAATTTTAATGCTTTAGGCACCTGATGTGAAGAACTCACTCATTTGGAAAGACCTTGATTCTGGGAACGACGGAAGGCAGGAGGAGAAGGGGACAATAGAGGATGAAATGGTTGGATGGCATCACTGACTCAATGGACAAGAATTTGAGTAAACATCGGGAGTATGTAATCAACAGGGAAGACCTGCGAGCTGCAGTCGTGGGGTCACAAAACGTCCGACACAACTGAGTGACTGTCTGAACTGAACTGAATGGTAAGCAGTTTTTAACATCTTTTCATATACCCCTTGGTCATCTGTATATCTTCTTTGGAGAACTATCTATTTAGATTTTCTACCTATTTGTTGATTAGTTTGCTTATTTTGGTGCTGTTAAGCATCATGAGCTGTTTGTCAATTTTGGAGACTATTCCTTTGTGGGTCACATCATTTGCAAATATTTTATCCCAATCTGTAGGCTGCTTTTAGTTTTGTTTGTCATTTCCTTTGCTGTGAAAAAAACTTTTCAGTTTAAGTAAGTCCCATTTGTGTATTTTTGGTTTTATTTCTATTATTCTAAGAGCAAGATCAAAAAAGATTGCTAGGGTTTATGTTTTCCAATGTTTTCCTCTATGGGTTTTATAGTGTCCAGTCTCCCATTCAGGCCTTTAATCCATTTTCACCTATTTCACATGTGTGTGCTCAATTACTCAGTTGTGTCTAACTCTCTGCAGCCATATGGACTGTAGCCCACTAGGCTCCTTTGTTCATGGAGTTTTTTAAGCAAGAAGGAATGGGTTACTATTTCCTCTTCTGGGGAATCTTCCTGACCCAGGGATTGTATCTGCATCTCTTGTGTCTCCTGCATTGTAGGCAGATTCTTTTATCACTGACACAGCGGGGATAGTTGTCCAGTTTTCCTAGCACCATTTGTTGAAAGACTGTTTTTCCAATATTAGGTAGTCTTGCCTTCTTTGTTGTAGAATAATTTACCATAGGGCTTCCCTGGTGGCTCAGATGGTAAAGAATTAGTTCGCAATGCAGAGGACCTGGCTTTGGTCCATGGATTGGGAAGATCCCCTGAAGAAGAGAGAGTTTTATTGTCCTTCCTTTAGCCAGGAGAAGGGAATGGTACATGGGTTTATTTCTGGATTTTCTATTCTGTTCCATTGACCTATCTTTCTGCTTTTGTGCCAGTACCATACTATTTGATGAATCTAGCTTTGTAGTATAGTCTGAAATCTGGGAGCCTGATTCCTCCAGCCCTGTTTTTCTTTCTCAAGATTGCTTTAAATATCCAGAGTCTTTTGTGTCTCCACACAAATTTTGAGATTATTTTGTTCTAGTTCTATGAAAACTGCCATTGGCGATAGGATTGTATTGCATCTGTAGACTGCCTTAGGTTGTTGTTATTATTGTTCAGTCACTCAGTTGTGTCCAACAGCTAACTCTATGTGACCTCATGGACTGCAGCACACCAGGCTTCCCTGTCCTTCACCATCTCCCAGAGCTTGCTCAAAGTCTTATAGTCATTTTGACATGCTGGTTTTCTATAGTAATTAATGAATATTACATTCTCTATTATTTCAAGGATATTGTGTCTGTTTGCTACAGCCTGCCTTCAGTTTTTATGCAGAAGGGATGGAATCGGGGAAGGAAATGGTAACCCTCTCCAATATTCTCGCCTGGAGAATCCCATGGACAGATGAGCCTCACGGGCTACAGTCCATAGGGTCACAAAGAGTCAGATATGACTAAAGTGACTAGTAATCATGTCAGTGCAACTAGCCCATCTTCCCTAAGGATTTCTCATTCTTCCTCCAGTGCCAAGAATTATCCACTGTTTCTGTGTGAATGTAAATGAGGCTCACCATTTGACTCAAGCATAGTTGGGAGGAAGGTGAGATTGGTAACTCAGAAAAAGAGATAAAAAGGCCCAGTAGTACCATCTGACTTGATTTCTTCAATAAATCATCATATAGATTGGTGCTGGACCTTCTTCTTTCCTTTTTATTTTTTGCCTTTGAACGGAATCTTCCTTGCCTTTTTCAACAATTCATTAGAGTAGTTATCACTCTATAAATTTCAAGTTATCCACCTAGAATCTTTCAACAGTTTCTCAAACAGTATTGATGATTCTGTTTTCTTATTTTTCCACATTAATATAGATAAATTGTGTTTTAAAATGCCTCTTCATTATTTCTAAGAAGGCAAGGTAGGAGAGGCAAATATGTTCAATCCACATAAAGGAAAGATGTACAGAGTAACACTAACCAATGGAATATCCTGATTTTGAGAGATACCTGGCATAGATCTAGATATTTTGGCATCATCAAAATATAAATGCAAGCTAATTAATGGAAATTCATTAAATAAATTATATAGAGGAAGAAGAATATGAGATACTGAACCTGAATATTAATGTTTCATGTGTGGATGAAGAGAGAGAAGGGATTGAAGACTTAAAGGAAACCATCTAAGAAATGAGTAGTCTTTGGGAAGAGTGGGTCTACACAAGCTGAATTTTAAGATGTTATTATCCTTTTTGACTTCCAGCACCATTTCAATTTGTACCTATTAAAATAAGTTAATTATCTCCAAAGTTTACATATTAATTATCTTTCTGTAACCTAATATTGGATTTTCAGACAATAGGTCTACTAGCATAACAAAGAACAATAATATATTGTTTCACTGATTAGATGGTAAATAATTATGATAATGATAATCATGATCATGGTCATAATACTGGACAATTATTAACATATATTTTGACCTATATTGCTAATACGTTGCTCTCTGCCACTATCTTACAGCCAGCTGGACTCATTATTTTTGAGAATGAGTAGATAACCAGCCTTACATTTTATATTTGACATCAAAAGTATTTAAAACTTTAGTTCAGATTGATAAAAGCTGGTTTTCACAAATGACCTAACGCAGATTATTGTAGAACTAAACAAAGCTTATCCTGATCATTTTACTGGTATAGTTGCATTCTGAGGGGGTCATTGCTGAATAATACCTGAAATTTACCCATGGCATATACAACACATCATATGCATGAACACTTAAAAATGCCTTGTTTTATTTTTTCAGAAAATGAGGACAGTGAGGAGTAACAAATATTTGCATTGATTTGTCTGTATTTAAGGCTGTCTTGAGAGTTCACTACGCCTAATTGCTTCATTTTGTTGTTGTTGCTCAGCTAACTGAAAAATCAATAGCTCCTTTTGTACTTTGTATTAGATTTCCTGTGGCTCTATAGTGTTGCAACCTTAAACTTGTTCTGCCTTTCATGAAAGATGCTTATTAATTTCCTATTGTATACTCAGTGCTATCCTTGTATTACTGAAGTCAAATCTTTGTACTAGCAGACTCTGAATTCTCTTTCTTCTATCTTCTCTGTTTGAATTGCATGAGACTAATTTGAAAATTAATTCACATGAAAACTTTTAAATTTAACCAGAGTAAAAAGTATTTCCATGTCAACTTCCTTATCAGGACCTGTGCATGAACGACTTCAGACAATTTTATCTATATAAACTAAAGTCCTAAAGATGAAAAATTCTCATTATACAGATGGATTGTTTTCTCAAATTTATTTACATAAATGTTATTTAGAACTTGGAAGTCTTTTCCCCACAAAAACAATGGTATGTATAATAATAATCCCTTAAGTTTGTCCAACATGTCACAATTTTCAAAGTATCTTTGCAACTGTTTTCCCACCCATCTTGGAAGAAATTCTTTAGGAATTTATGTGGGTGTTGTGCTTCCTTTTATATAAATGATCAAAACCAGGCTCAAAGATTAACAAGAAATGTCTGGTTTCCTCTACTCACAGAGCACTTTTGACACCAAAAATGGGAGTTTTCCCACTCTGACTAGTTCTCCAACCAACAACTGGATGTCTTATAATTACATTTTGACACTATGTGAAATTAGCACAGACTCCACAAACTAAGGGCACAATCCCATAATACTACACCCCCCTCCAGGTACCCTCTTTACTTCAGACACCAGCAGCAAGTCCCAGGTATCAGCTACACATATCACCAACTGGCTATAAATCTGGAATTCCCATAACTCCTCCCAAGATTTAAGTCTTTGCTATAATGGCTCACAGAATTTAGGGAAAAAAGTTAATTATAAATAATACAGATGAACAACCAGATGAAGACTGACATATTTGAGGTCCAAAAGGGTCTTGAAGGCAAGAACTTCTCTTCCTACACCAGCTTGACACGTGGTTATGTTCACCAATCCAGAAGATCTCCAAACCTCATAGGTTAGGGTTTTTCTTATGAATGCTTCTTCACAGACAAGATTCCTTATAAACTCAATTTCCTGTTCCTCTTTTCTCCCCAGGGATGTATGGTGGGGCTGAAAGTTTCAAACTCTAATCTTGGCTTGGTCTTTCTGCTTACCAGCCACCATCTGAAGTCATCTAAAGCCATCAGACACCAGTGATCTCATTAGCATATGAAAATACACTCATCACTCGGGAGACTCCAAAGGTCTTAAAAGCTTCTACAGCAGAAATCAGCTTCAGAGAACGTATATTAGAAAAAAAAAGATGTTTTTTAGCACCCTATCAGTCAGGAAATTGCAAGCATTTTAGGAACTCTGTCAGGAAACAGGGGAAACCACTCTCTCTATCTAATATGTAATATATCATATTTTTGTTATATATATATATATATATATATATATAATAATAGTGTTGTTGTTTAGTCACTAAGTCATGTCCGACTCTCACAATCCCATGGACCCACCAGACTTCTCCGTCCATGGGATTTCCCAAACAAGAATGGTGGAGTGAGTAGCCCTTTCCTTCCCCAGGGAATCTTTCTAGTCCAGAGATCAAACCTGTGTCTCCTGGATTACAGGCAAATTCTTTTAATACTGAACCACCAGGGAAGTCCGTATATATAATGGTACACATTATACTTAACACTACAAAATTTTGTGTCTTTCTCTAGGTAACATGACCAGTGAGTGAATCAGCAATAAGAAGCATTGGAGTAGAACTATAGATTTTGGCTGTTAGTATAGTACTTATTCCACCACAATATATCTCATTTGTGTTTATTAAGTTACTCTGGAAGTCTGAAGCTCTTTCCAAAGGAGCTTTTTTTTTAAGAGCTTTCAAGGAAAATGTTACACATTTTCCTTGAAATATGTTATGAAATATTAGAATAGCAGCAAATAAGCAGAACAAATAAAACATAAATGAAAAGTTAATATCTATTTCTTTTCTAAAATTGATTTATTTTTTGAATGAAAGATAATTGGTTTACAAAATTTTGTTGTTTTCTGTCAAACATCACCAGGGATCAGCCATAGGTATACATATATCTCCTCCCTTTTGAACCTCTCTCTCTCTCTCATCTCTGTCTCCATCCCATCCCTCTAGGTTGATACAGAGCCCCTGTTTGAGTTTCCTGAATCATATAGCAAATTTCCTTCGGCTATCTATTTTACATATGGCAATGTAAGTTTCTATGTTACTCTCTCCCTATATCACACCCTCTCCTCCCTCCCCCCACTATATTCATAAGTCTGTTCTCTATGTCTGCTTCTCCACTGCTACACTGCAAATAAATTCATTGGCACCACCTTTCTAGATTCCATATATATACATTAGTATGTATCTTTCTCTTTATGATTTACTTTACTATGTTATAATAGGCTCTAAGTTCATCCACCTCATTTGAATTGACTCAAATGAGTTCCTTTCTGTGGCTGAGAAATATGCCATTGCATATATATGTACCCCAGCTTCTTTATCCATCATCTGTTGAAGGACATCTATGTTCTTTCCATGTTCTACCTATTATAAATAATGCTGCAAAGAACATTGGGATACATGTGTATTTTTCAGTTTTGGTTTCCTCAGATTACTGTTTAGGAGTGGGATTGCAAGATCATATGGTGGGTTTATTCCTAGTTTTTTAAGGAATCTCCATATTGTCTTTCATAGTGGCTGTATCAGTTTATATTCCCACCATCAGTGCAAGAGTGTTCCCTTTTCTCCACACCCTCTCCAGCATTTATTGTTTGTAGACACTTTGATGAGGGCCATTCTGGCCACCTTTATGGCACAAAGTAAAGAAAAACTAAAAAGCCTATTTTGAAAGTGAAAGAGGAGAGTGAAAAAGTTGGCTTAAAACTCAACATTCAGAAAACTAAGATCATGAGGTCTGGTCCCATCACTTCATGGCAAATAGGGAAACAATAGAAACAGTGGCTGACGTTATTTGTTGGGCTCCAAAATCACTGCAGATGGTGATTGCAGCCATGAAATTAAAAGATGCTTGCTCCTTGGAAGAAAAGCTATAACCAATCTAGACAGCATATTAAAAAGCAGAGACATTACTTTGCGAACAAAGGTCCATCTACTCAAAGTTATGATTTTCCAGTAGTCATGTATGGGTATGAGAGTTGGACTATAAAGAAAGCTGAACACAAAAGAATTGATGCTTTTGAACTGTGCTGTTGGAGAAGACTCTTGAAAGCCCTTTGGATTGCAAGGAGATCCAACCAGCCAATCCTAAAGGAAATCAGTCCTGGATGTTCATTGGAAGGACTGAAACTCCAGTAGTTTGACCACCTGACACGAAGAACTGACTCATTGGAAAAGACCTTGATTTTGGCAAGATTGAAGGCAGGAGGTGAAGGGGATGGCAGAGAATGAGGTGGTTGGATGGCACCACTGACTTAATGGACATGAGTTTGAGTGGGCTCTGGGAGTTGGTGATGGACAGGAAAGTCTGACATTCTGCAGTCCTTGGAGTAGCAAAGAGTCCGACACAACTGGGCAACTGAACTGAACTGATTCTGACCAGTGTAAAGTGATATCTCATTGCAGTCTTCATCTTCCCCACTTTTTGATTGAATTGTTTGTTTTTCTGGTATTGACTTGTATGGATTGCTTATATGTTTTAGAAACTAATATATTTGTAAATTGTTTCCTTGTTATTATTTTCTCCCATTTTGAGTGTTGTGTTTTAACCTTGTTTATGGTTTCCTCTGCTGTGCAAAAGAGTTTAAGCTTAATTAGGTCTCATTTTGTTAGTTTTGTTTTTATTTCCATTATTCTAGGAAGTGGATCATAGAGGATCTTTCTGTGATTTATGTCATCGAGTATTCTGCCTATGCTTTCCTCTTAAGGGTTTTATTGTTTCTGGTCTTACATTTAGGTCTTTAACCCATTTTGAGTTTATCTTTCTGTATAGTGTTAAGAAGTATTCTAACTCCATTCTTTTACATGTAGCTGTCTAGTTTTCCTAGCACCACTTTTTGAAGACACTATCTTTGACTCATTGTAAATTCTTTCCTCCTTTGATGAAAATAAGGTACCCATAGGTGCATCGGTATATTTCTGGGCTCTTTATCTTATCCCATGTGTCTATATTTCTGCTTTTGTGCCAGTACCATACTGTCTTGATGACTGTAGCTTTATAGTATAATCTGAAATCAGGTTGATTCCTCCAGCTCCATTATTCATTCTCAAATCTTCTTTGGCTATTCAAAATCTTTTGTGTTTCCATATGAATTGTAAAAATTTTGTTCTAGTTTTGTGAAAAATGCCATTGGTAATTTGATAGAGATTGTACTGAATCTGTTGATTGCATTTAGCAGTATAGTCATTTTCATAATATTGAATCTTTCAACCCAGGAACATGGAATATCTCTCCATCTGTTTATGCCATTTTGATTTCTTTCATCAATGTCTTAAAATTTTCTGTATACAGTTCTTTTGTCTCCTTAGGTAGGTTTATTCCTAGATATTTTATTGTTATGTTGTAATGGTGAATGAGATTGTTTCCTTAATTTTTCTTTCTGATTTTTCATTGTTAGTATATAAGAATGCTAGTGATTTCCGTGTACGGATTTTGTACCTGCAACTTTGCTAAATTCACTGACTAGCTTTAGCAATTTTCTGATAGTTTATTTAGGGTTTTCTATGTACAGTATCACGTAATCTGCAAACAGTGAAAGCTTTATTTCTCCTTTTCTGATCTGGATTTCCTTTTTTTTTTTCTTCTTTGATTGCCATATCTAGGACTTCCAAATCTATGTTGAATAATAGTGGTGAGATGGAGACTCTTGTCTTGTTCCTGATTTTAGAGGGAATGCTTTCAGTTTTTCATCATTGAGAATGATGTTTTCTCTGGGCTTATCATATATGTATTTGACTATGTTGAAGTAGGTTCCTTCTATGCCCATTTTTGAACAGTTTTAATCATAAATGTGTGCTGAATTTTGTCAAAGGCTTTTTTCTGCATCTATTGAGATTATCATATTGATCTTTTAGTTTGTTACTATGGAGTACCACATTGGTTGATTTGCCTATACTGAAGAATCCTTGCATCCCTGGAATAAACCCAAGTTAGTCATGGTGTATGAACTTTTTAATGTGTTGTTGAATCCTCTTTGCTAGTATTTTTTTGAAGACTTTTGCATCTATGTTCATCAGTGATATTGGCCTGTAGTTTTCTTTTTTGTGTTGTCTTTGTCTGGTTTTGGTATCAGGGTGATGATCACCTCATAGAATGAGTTTGAAGTGTTCCTTCTTCTGCAGTTTTTGAAAGAGCCTTGGAAGAATAGGCATTAGCTCCTCTCTGAATGTTTGATAGAATTCACCTATGAAGCCACCTGGCAATGTGTTTTTGTTTTGGGGGAGATTTTTTTTTTTATCACAGCTTCAATATCAGTGCTTGTAATTGTCTTGTCCATAATTTCTTTTTCTTTCTGCTTCAGTCTTGGGAGATTGAACTTTACTATGAATCTGTCCATTTCTTCCAGGTTACGCCTTTTATTTTTTTGTCAAATAGTTGCTCATAATGATCCCTTATAATCTTTTGTATTTCTGTGTTGTCTGTTGTAACCTCTCCTTTTTCATTTCTACTCTATTTTTTCTTGATGAGTCTGACTAAAGGTTTGTCTTTCTTGCTTATCTTTTCAAAGAATCAGCTTTTAGTTTTATTAACCTTTACTAATATTTCATTCCTGTCTTTTCCATTTATTTCTGCTTTGATCTTTATGATTTCTTTCCTTCTGCTAACTTTGGTAATTTTTTGTTCTTCTTTCTCCAGTTGTTTTAGGTGTAACGCTAGGTTGTCTATTTACTGTTTTTCGTGTTTCTTGATGAAGGATTGTATTGTTATAAACTTTCCTCTTAGAACTGCTTTTGTTGCATCCCATAGGTTTGAGTTGTCATGTTTTCATTGTCATTTGTTTCTAGAAAATTTTTGATTTCCCTTTTGATTTCATCAGTTAACCTGTTCATTATTTAGAAATGCATTGGTTAATCTCCATATGTTTGTGTTTTTTACAATTTGTTTTTTCTCACAATTGATATCTACGTCTTATGGCCTTGTGGTCAGAGAAGATGCTTGATATGATTTCAATTTTCTTAAATTTATTGAGGTTTATTTTGTGACCCAAGATGTGATCTATCCTAGAAAATGTTCCCTGTGCACTTGAGAAGAAGGTGTATTCTTCTGCATTTGGATGGAATATCCTGAGGATATCAGTGAGATCCATCTGATCTAATGTGTCATTTAAGACTTATGATTCCTTATTAACTCTCTGTTTTGATGATCTCTCCAGTAGTGTGGTAGGGTGTTAAGTCTTCTACTATTATTGCATTATTGTCAATTTCTCTTTTTATGTCTGTTAGTGTTTGTCTTATGTATTAAAGTGCTCCTGTTTTGGGTGCACAGATATTTACATTTGTTATGCCTTCCTCTTGGATTGACTCCTTGTTCATTATGTAGTGCCCTTCCTTATCTTCTGTAATACTATTTATTTTATGGTCTATTTTGTCTGATATAAAGATTGCTACAACAGCTTTCTTTTGATTTCCCTTTGCATGAAACATATTTTCAACCCTTCACTTTCAGTATTTATGTGTCTTTAGGTCTGAAGTGGGTTTCTTATAGACAGCAAAAATATGGATCTTGTTTTTGTCTCAAAAACAACACTGCTGGAAAACTCAGCAGTGGCCACAGGAAAGGAAAAGGTCAATTTTCATTCCAATCCCAAAGAAAGGCAATGCCAAAGAATGCTCAAAGTACCAAACGATTTCACTAATCTCACACTCTAGCAAAGTAATGCTTAAAATTCTCCAAGCCAGGCTTCAGCAATACAAGAACCATGAAATTCCAGATGTTCAAGCTGGTTTTAGAAAAGGCAGATGAACCAGAGATCAAATTGCCAACATCCTCTGGATCATCAAAAAAGTAAGAGAGTTCCAGAAAAGCATCTACTTCTGCTTTATTGACTATGCCAAAGCCTTTGACTGTGTGGATCACCACAAACTGGTAAATTCTGAAGGAGATGGGAATACCAGACCAATTGACTTGCTCCTTAAGAAACCTGTATCCAGGTCAGGAAGCAGCAGTTAGAACTTGACATGGAACAATGGACTAGTTTATAATAGGAAAAGGAGTACGTTAAGGCTGTATATTGTCACCCTGCTTATTTAACTTATATGCTGAGTTTTCCAAATTTGCTGACATATTGAGTGCAGCACTTTCACAGAATCATCTTTCAGGATTTGAAATAGCTCAACTGGGATTCCATCACCTCCACTAGCTTTGTTAGTAGTGATGCTTCCTAAGGCCCACTTGACTTTACACTCCCCAATGTCTGGCTCTAGGTGAATGTGAGTGATCACACTATCACGATTATCTGGGTTGTAAAGATCTTTTTTGTCCAGTTCTTCTGTGTATTTTTGCCACCTCTTCTTAATATCTTCTGTCTCTGTTAGGTCCATACCATTTCTGTCCTTTATTGAACCCATTTTTGCATGTAATATTCCCTTGGTGTCTCCAATTTTCTTGAAGAGATTTCAAGTCTTTCCCATTCTATTGTTTTCCTCTATTTCTTTGCATTGATCACTGAGGAAGGCTCTCTTTTCTCTCCTTGCTATTCTTTCAAACTCTGCATTCAAATGGGTTTATGTTTCCTCTTCTGCTTTACTTTTCGCTTCTCTTCTTTTCACAGCTATTTATTTGTAAGCCCTCCTCAGACAGCCATTTTGCTTTTTGGCATTTCTTTTTCTTGGCAATGATCTTGATTCCTGTCTTCTGTACAATATCACAAACCTCTGTCCATAGTTCATCAGGCACTGTCTACGAGATCTAATCCCTTAAATGTATTTCTCACTTCCACTGTACAGTGATAAGGGATTTGTTTAGGTCATACCTGAATGGTCTAGTGATTTTTCCCACTTTCTTCAATCTAAGTCAGAGTTTGGCAATAAGGAACTCATGATCTGAGCCACAGTCAGCTCCCTGTCTTGTTTTTGCTGACTGTATAGAGCTTCTCCTTCTTTGGCTGCAAAGAATATAATGAATCTGTTTTTGGTGTAGATAGGTTATTATCTATCAGTTACATTTCACAATTTTAAAGCAGAAATGAAAAGTGATTATTATTAAAAGAGAACATTAAGTTTAATAGTAATGAGCGCTAGTGCAGAGAATTTTTATTAAAAAAGAGAACATTAAGTCTAATTGGACTGATCAGTGGTCTAGAAAAAAAACCAATTTATTGAGAATGTTGAATCAACTTGGTAGCGAATAAAAAATCATCTTAGCAATTCATGGTTAAAAGCAGGGAAATTTTTTGTCCATAAGTCAAAGAATTTCTGGACAACAATTTATGGCTCCTCCTAGTATATTCTTCATAAACTTATACCTTTTAAGATATTGATTCACTGTAATCTTTGCCATTATAACTTATACTATTGTTTATTACTGTCTTTTTCTACTACTGTTTAATTAGACAAGCTTTACTTCATTTTACAATAAATTTTCTTCTTGCATTCTTTCTTTCCATGTCAATCAGAAAATTTAATAATCCATATCCTCCCCCCAAAAAAACTGCATGACATTTATCCTTAAGAAATTCTGTATTATTTCTAAAGTGCACCAAATACAGACTGAGCACTAAATTTAGATTGCTTTTAGATGAAAACATAGCAATGTTCACAATCACAATAATATTGGTTTGATACAGTCATGTATACTTCTGTACTTTAATGTATGCATTCCTTTTTCTTCAATTTGTATTTTATGATTTTTAATGGTTTATGAATATTGCTGGCTGGAGATAGTATCCAGTATCCAGAAGTGAAGCCATGTGAGTATTTTGTGATAGTGAAATAAGTCTGTAAGCATTACCAAATTAAGAAAGTATAGCCTCCACAATAGTGGCCACAGCATAAAAAAAAAATGTGTAAAGAATCTTATATTAGCAGCAACAAAAAGACAGTTAGGAAGGAGGGATGAAAGAAACTGGCAAGGGAAGAAGATGTGGTATTTAATGCAAAGGAAATTGCTCCTATACTGTGATGACTCCAGTGTTTTTTACCTAGTCAATAGTGCTGAGTATTGGAAACCCTGGGGCATTTGTAAAAAAAAACTTCCTAGTTTTCAGAACCACGTAATGTTGATATAAAACTTCACAATTCAAGCCTATAAAACCTACACTCAATATTCAAAAGCAGAAAAATTAAAGCCATCCCCTATTAGACACCATTGACTTACCAAGGTAATAAAACCCCATATTAGTTTTGCTTCTAGGTTACTTTTCCTTGCCTGCAGCTCTTTTGAACGATAAAAATATTTCCTTGCCTAACCACCCTATGCTTCTGCACATACTAACAAGTCTTCAGGTTTTATTTTCTTTCAATGATCTTTGTAGTCCATGTGGTATTCATGAAACTTTGTGTGAGTTCTTCATATCTACCCTTAGTTGTGAAGCTGGACCCAGAATAAGTCTCAGCAGTTAATTCTATCAATGTTTACTGAGATCCTATTTCAGCCTCCAGAATAATTATTATACAGTCTCTTCAGACTCTGTTTCTATCCCTTCATTTTACAGTTTCAGCAAATGAGCTAGCTTCTTTTGTAAATAAATGCTGCTGCTGCTGCTAAGTCGCTTCAGTCATGTCCGACTCTGTGCGACCCCATAGACGGCAACCCACCAGGCTCCCCGGTCCCTGGGATTCTCCAGGCAAGAACGCTGGAGTGGGTTGCCATTTCCTTCTCCAATGCATGGAAGTGAAAAGGGAAAGTGAAGTCGCTTTGTTGTGTCCGACTCTTAACGACCCCGTGGATTTCAGCCTACCAGGCTCCTCCATCCATGGGATTTTCCAGGCAAGAGTACTGGAGTGGGGTGTCATTGCCTTCTCCATTGTAAACAAATAAATATACACAAAACAACAAAATGCACACACCAAAAAATTCTCAAAGCCTTAAGTGTAATTTTACTGTCTTTACCATCTTCATCTGCAACTCAGTAAAGGAATTCTCTTGCCATGTTCCAATGTAAAACACTCTATCTGCTCAATCTTAAATGTTAAATCTGCACTCTTATGTTTATTCATTGCTATCTCCTACAAAAGTGTCCTCTGAGTCATGCTCGTCTTATTTATTCAATTTCTCTCTTCTAAATTTCTTTTACTTCTCAGTCTTTTCCTCTTACAAACACATTTAAAATCTTTATGCCTCTCCATTCTTTCCCTTTATTATGTTCAATCTACTGTCCTGACACTATAATTTCCATCACTATTGGCTTTTTTTTAATTGATTATTTTTTTTCCTTTACATTATCATGTTGGTTTTGCCATACATTGACATGAATCCGCCATGGGTATACAAGGGTTCCCCTTCCAGAACCCCCCTCCCACCTCCCTCCAGATTCCATCCCTCTGGGTCATGCTGGTGCACCAGCCCTAAGCACCCTGCATCATGCATCAAACCTGGGCTGGCGATTCATTTCACATATGATCATTTACATGATTCAGTGAAGAAAACAGCATGTCATTGTCTCCGTTTAGTCTCTTCAATTTTCTAAAATTTTGTTTTTGTTCTTAACAATTAAAATAAAGTTACTCTAATAAAGTCTCCCTTTGCTTAACAGTTTTATTCTCTAATTCATTCTTAGTGTCTCATACTTACTAGATGCTCAGTAAAACTCTCCTGTATGATCAAGAATAAAATTAATTTTAGAATTCTTATCTAACAAGTTAAAAGCCTCAAAAATAAATCTCAAATATGTTTTTAATTTCATCTCTTGTTATTTCAAATCATCTAATTCATTTCCATCAAATTGCACATACTCTGTGCTTTGTATGTATGTCTTCATTGATCTGTTTCTGCTCCTGGAAGAAATTCCTCTTTCCTTCTGCTTATTAAATAATACACAGAGACATTAGAAAATAGTGGCTAAGAGCTTGGCATAGGATGTCAGGTCATCTGAATTCAAATTTTACTGTATTACATACCATCTACGTTAACTATTGCTCTTATCTACTTATTTTTCAAAGATCATTTAAAATATCTTCCTTCATAATTACCACTGAAGGAGAAAGGAATACTTTCCTCTTCACCCCATCCAATATTTCAGAATATTTTGTCCTCTTAGGTTTTCTTTATATTTTTTAATTTATTTATTTTCTTTACATTATCGTGTTGGTTTTGTCATACATTGACATGAATCTGCCCTGGGTATACACGTGTTCCCCTTTCATTAGACTGAAAGTTCCTTGGGATTGGGACCATGCACATAGATATTTGTCTTTTCCTCTACTCCCATAATGTCAAGGACAAAGCTTTCTATTTTTTAAAATTGTTTATTTATTCACATGTTTGTGTTTGTGCTGGGTCTTCCTTGCTATGCGTGGGCTTTCTCTGTGGCAAGAAGGATGCTCTTCATTGCAGTGCATGGTTTCTCATTGCAGTGGCTTCTCTTGTTGTGGAGCACAGCCTCTAGATGCATGAGGTTCAGTAGCTGCAGCATGAGAGATCAATAGCTATGACATGAGGCTCTAAGGTGAGCTGGCTTCTGTAGTTAAGGTCAGGTGGGCCCAGTAGTGTTGGCATATGGGCTTTAGTTGCTCTACAACATGCAGAATCCCTCCCTGACCAGGGACCATCCCCTACTTTGGCAGGCAGATTCTTTTTCCACTGTACTACCAGGGAAGTCCACAACATTTTCTATTGACAGTCACCAAAGTCTTCCCTAAAGCACATCAGCTCAGTCTCAGCTGGATACTAGCTCAGCAAACGGAAGCTAGAGAAAAGATCAGGGGTTAGTGGTTGATATCAAAGTAGTGAAGGTGTTAATCACTCAGTCGTGTCCAAAATCTTTGCAAACCCATGGACTCTAGCCTGCCAGGTTCCTCTATTCATGGAATTCTGCAGATTGCAGATAAGAATACTAAAGTGAGTAGCCGTTCCATTCTCCAGGGGATCTTCCTAACCCAGGGATCCAACCCAAGTTTCTTGAATTACAGGCAGTCTCCTGCATTACAGGTGGATTTTTTTACCATCTAAGTCACCAGGGAAGCTGGTAGAGGTTGATATTGTTCCTTTCAATTCTAGAGAAAACTTGTAAGCCATGATCTGGATCAGATATGATACTTTGGGAAGTATAATTTGCTCTTGAAATGCATACTGTGATTGGTTGATTAGATGAGACAAAGTATATACCTGCCTCAAGTAGGGGGAGAAGGGATTAGAGAAACTCTTACTGGATGATACTGTCACCATGTGAGGAAATTCTAAAAGTTCAAGTCACCTAGTCTAAGAGGTTAATTAGAAATCAGAATACAACAAAAGGACAGTAGGGAACCTAACATCTAGTTTCCAAATTCAGTGGCTTATATTGAGTAATAAGGGGTAAAGAACAAAGCCAAAAGTGAATGAAGAGCCAGAGAGGTTGCTGAGTGAGGAGTGTTGATAAAAGCAGGAAACAGATTTGTGGGCTGAATAATTAGGCCAGTTCATGATGTATAGTCATATATAATGACAGCAACAGCAGTGATAGTTGTTATTATCTGGTAGTCGGGATTACAATAGTGGATAAGAGTTGTGAGGCTAGTAAGGGAGAAGCGGCTTACTTGACATATGATCAAAAAATGCAAGCATTCAGTCCAAACAAGAAGTTAATATGAAAGCCTTTGGGGCATAAAATAAAGACCAAGAGGGGCAACCAGGTGAAAATAAAGGCTAAACTTTCCAAGTTAATCCTTAGAAGCCAAACCTAGAGAAATACCCTAAGACAAAGAAAACATAGCCGTCTTAATTTTGTATATGATTCTTAAGACAATTGCTTGGGGTGTGTCCAGGAACTGACTGTGCATCTAAGATTAAATATATCCAGAAAGATTCCAGATTTTGTAGGAATTTCTACCTTAATAGAAATGGATTTTAGTGTCTAAGAGCTTCCTGATGGCTCAGTCTTAAAGAATTATCCTGCCATGCAGGAGACCTGGTTTTGATCCCTGGGTCAGGAAGATCCCATGGCGGAGAAAACAGAGCCCATTCAAGAATTCTTGCCTGGAGAATCCTATGGACAGAGAAGCATTACAGATTATAAACCATGGGATTGCAAGAGTCGGGCACAACTTAGCAATTAAACTACCACGTTATCCTAGGATTCACTTTGGCTTCTGGAGAGTTCTGGAGTCCTAGGTCATGTTCTTTTTTGAATCTAATATTTAACCTTGGGAAGTATCATCCTTATAATAAGGAAATGTAGAATCAATGTATGCAATAAATAGCTTAGAGAAAGGGGGATGTGTGTAAAGACTGAAAATCAATATAGAGGAGAATTGTTACTCTAATTTGACTAGTGTCAAGAGAAGACAGAAACAGCAAGGACCCAGCAGAAGCTGAAGAGATTAAGAAGAGGTGCTAAGAAAACACAGAAAAAATGTACAAAAACTGTCTTAAAGATACAGATAACCATGAAGGTGTGATAACTCACCTAGAGACAGACATTCTGGAGTGTGAAGTCAAGTGGGCCCTAGGAAGCATTACTATGAACAACTAGTGGAGGTGATGGAGCTCCAGTTGAGCTATTTCAAATCCTAAAATGTGATGTTGTTAAAGTGCTGCATTCAATATGCCAGCAAATTTGGAAAACTCAACAATAGCCACAGGACTGGAAAAGGTCAGTTTTCATTCTAATTCCAAAGAAAGGCAATGCCAAAGAATGTTCAAACTACCACACAATTGTGCTCATTTCACATATTAGCAAGGTAATGCTCAAATCCTTCAAGCAAGGCTTCAACAATATGTGAACCAAGAAGTAGAAGCTGGATTTATAAAAGGCCAAGGAACCGGTTATCAAATTACCAAAATCAGTGGGGTCATAGAAAAAGCAAAAGAATTTCAGAAAAAACATCTACTTTTGCTTCATTGACTACCCTAAAGCTTTTGACTATGTGATCACAACGAACTGGGAAATTCTTAAAAGAGATGAGACTACCAGACCACCTTGCCTGCTTCTTGAGAAACCTATACACAGGTCAAGAAGCAACAGTTGGAACCAGACATGGAACTATGGATCGGTTCAAAATTGGGAAAGGAGTATGTCAAGGTTCTATATCATCATGCTGTTTATGTAACTTAGACGGAGAGTGTATCATATGAAATGCCAGGCTGGAATCATGAGCTGGAATCAAGATTGGCAGGAGAAATATCAACAATGTCAGATATGCGGGTGACACTACCTTATGGTAAAAAATAAAGAGGAGCTAAAGAGCCGTTGTTGAAGGTCAAAGTAAAGAGTAAAAAGGCTGGCTTAAAACTCAGTATTCAAAAAAGTAAGATTATAGCATCCAGTCTCATCATTTCATGGCAATTAGATGGAGAAAACATGGAAATAATGACAAACTATATTTTCTTGTGCTCCAAAGTCACTGTGGATGGTGACTGCAGCCATAAAAATAAAAAACACTTGCTCCTTACTTAGCTACTAAACCACCAACACCACCTTGGAAGAAAAGATATGACAAACCTAGACAATGTATTAAAAAGCAGACATCACTTTGTTGACAAAAGTCCGTCTAGATGAAGCTATGGTTTTTCCAGTCATCATGTAAGGATTTGAAAATTGCGCCTTAAAGAAGACTGAGGGCTAAAAAAATGATGCTTTCAAGCTCTGGTGCTGGAGAAGACTATTGAGAGTCCCTCGGACAGTAAGAGAAAAAACCAGTCCATCCCAAAGGAAATCAACCTTGAATATTCATTGGAAGGACTGATACTGAAGTTTCAATAATTGGGCCACCTGATGCAAAGAGCCAATACATTGGAAAAGACCCTGATTCTGGGAAAGACTGAGGCCCTGAGGAGTAGAGGACAGCAGAGGATGAAATGATTGAATGGCATGGGTTTGAGAAAATGGCATTAGTTTGAGCAAACTCTGGGAACTAATGAAGGACAGGGAAGCCTGGCATGCTGCAGTTCATGTGATGGCAAAGAATAGACACAACTGAGTGACTGAACAACAACAACAACAGAGAGAAGATATTGCTGGAAAGAATAGGAGCACAGCAAAAGAAGTGGTTTGATTTGAGAGTAGGAGTCTAGCATGGCTAACAGAAACCTGAACTTAGAGGGAATAAACAGAGACTCTGAGATGAGTCTTTACATTATGCTGCTGGAGGTAAGTCCTGCATCATTACAACTGTCAAGCAGATGATGTTGAGAGACAAGAGCTCTGGCTCTATGAGTCATACTGGACTTTGAATCTTGGCTCCGCCACATTTGACTGTTATGTAAAAGGAGTTAGGAAGTATGATTTTAGAGAAATGAGTGGGAGTGAGGGTGATGGATGGTATATATTATTTATGCAATGTTTGAGGGTCAAGACCCCTGACGTTGGACCTCTCTTAACGATGCCAACTCAAGAGAAGAAGACTTCTTTGCCTTCTCGAGGTGACTGTCATTTTCTGAGCACTTAGGAATATTATCAGATTTACAGAGTATCTGAGGTCAGAGGTAGCTGTGCAAGCACTCTGATTACTCATGTCAGAGAGCTCATTTTCTCCACAGCCTCCATGTTGATACATGTCACATAATCATCTTACTCAAGTAGTTAAGTTAAAACAGATCTTCTCAGGTGCCACTGAGCAAGTTCAGTTCAGTCGCTCAGTCATGTGCGATTCTCTGCAACCCTATGGACCATAGCCTGCCAGGCCCCTCTATCCATGGGATCCTCCAGGCAAGAATTACTGGAGTGGGTTGCCTTTTCCCTCTCCATTAATCCTTATACCCACCCTTTAATATAGATGTTATCTATGTTTACAAATAAAGGCACTGAGTCCATGAAATTTTAAGAATTTTCACCAAAGTCACTTAGCTGATAAGCAAGTAAATTAAGATTTAAATCCAGGTCTATCCAGCTCTAATCCATCCTTTTCCTGTTATATTTTACTGGACAAAAATATTTCTGTTCTGTGTATCCATAGTGAATACTGTGGTATCACTACTCAAATCCCTCAGAATTCACCTCAAAATGAAGATGTTTTCTTATATTTCTTACATTACAGTTACTTAATGCCTATTTTTATTTGTTGGCTGAGGGAGTATGCTTGGCCTATATGCAGAGTAGGCCGTAAGGGCCAGGAAATTAATTAAGTCCTTGCAAGCAGCCATCAAATCAATGACAGATGGAAGCTGGAAAACTTTTTCATCCCTTTTCACCCTTTAGTTGGGAAGTGCTGGTGCATATTCTGTAATGCTGCCTATGAGCCCCCAGTGGGATTGAACGTAGGTGCTTAAAGGAGTATGTACAAAGGAACACATACTTTTATGATTTTGTCCCCTTATCTGATGCTCTAGCCCACTTCTCTCCTTATACTTACTAGAATCACCTCTTAAGCTTCTTGTTCCCAAACTCTTTTCTCAGGGAAACCTCAGGAAAGCTATACTTCCAAACAGTTCCCTAACCTAACTTCACTTCAGTTCAATTCGGTTCAGTTGCTCACTCATGTCCTACTCTTTGTGACCCTATGAACTGCAGCACTCCAGGCCTCCCTGTCCATCACCAACTTCCGGAGTTTACCCAAACCCTTGTCCATTGAGTTGCTGATGCCATTCAATCATCTCATCCTCTGTCGCCCCCTTCTCCTCCTGCCCTAAATCTTTCCCAGCATCGGGATCTTTTCAAATGAGTCAGCTCTTCGCATCACATGGCCAAAGTATTGGAGTTTCAGCTTCAACATCAGTCTTTCCAATGAACACCCAGGACTGATTTCCTTTAGGATGGACTTGTTGGATCTCCTTGCAAACCAAGGGACTCTCAAGAGCCTTCTCCAACACCATGTTCAAAAGCATCAATTCTTCAGTGCTCAGCTTTCTTTATAATCCAAGTCTCACATCATACACGACTACTGGAAAACCATAGCCTTGACTAAATAGACCTTTTTTGGCAGAGTAATTTCTCTGCTTTTTAATATTCTGTCTAGGTTGGTCATAACTTTCCTTCCAAGAGTAAGCATCTTTTAATTTCATGGCTGCAATCACCATCTGAAATGATTTTGGAGTCGAAAAAAATAAAGTTAGACACTGTTTCCACTATTTCCACATCTATTTGCCATGAAGTGCTGGGACCAGATGCCATGATGTTAGTTTTCTGAATATTGAGCTTTAATCCAACTTTTTCACTCTCCTCTTTCACTTTCATCAAGAGGCTCTTTAGTTCTTCACTCTCTGCCATAAGGGTGGTGTCATCTGCATATCTGAGGTTGTTGATATTTCTCCTGGCAATCTTGATTCCAGCTTGTGCTTTCTCCAGCCCAGTTTTTCTCATGATGTACTCTGCATAGAAGTTAAATAAGCAGGGTGACAATATACAGCCTTGGCGTACTCCTTTTCCTATTTGGATCCAGTCTGTTTTTCCATGTCCAGTACTAACTGTTGCTTCCTCACCTGCATGCAGGTTTTTTAAGAGGCAGGTCAGGTGATCTGGTATTCCCATCTCCTTCAGAATTTTCCACAGTTTATTGTGATCTACACAATCAAAGGCGTTGGCATAGTCAATAAAGCAAAAATAGATGTTTTTTTGAAACTCTCTTGCTTTTCCAATGATCCAGCAGATGTTGGAAATTTGATCTCTGGTTTCTCTACCTTTTCTAAAACCAGCTTGAACATCTGGAAGTTTATGGTTCACATATTGCTGAATCCAGTGACCTCTCCTGGTCTTATTTCTGTAATAGGCTCTTGGAGGATAGCTGAGCTTTGGCCATTCACAGTCCAAAATATGAAATAAGGTTAACAGGCATACTCCACTCTACATGTCCCATATGGATGCACCCATCTCTTCACTGTCTCTGTCTGAACATCTCACTTATATGTGAAGAGCTCGTTGATGCTTCAGGTATTTTTCAGGATCTATCCATTCTTAGGATGGTATTCAGTTAAAGGCAAAAGTATGGTTGTGCTTCATGATTTTGTGTGTATATTCTATTTGGTAACAATAAAATAGGCTGGGAAAATATTTCTAAGTGAACTGATGTTCAATGCTATTTGACAATACCTGGAACCTATAATGATAACTTAAAAATTAACTCTATCAACTCTTCTCACTGATACATTTCACCACAATATATGGTACTTTTATTCACATATACAGCATTATTGAGGTTTCTGGGATGGGGTTTCAGCTTCATTAACGTCCATCTTTCTCGAACTTTGCTATTAATCCATAAGTAAGTTATTCTACCTTTGAGCAGAGCTAGATCAGCCTGAGAAATAAACTGAGGAATACAACTTAGGGCATATTCAGTTTAATTTTACTTTGATGTTTGGAAAATTCAACCATAACCTATGAGTTTTGTTTTATAAGTAGTCTGTGTGTTTTCCCAAAGAAAAAAATTTAAGCAAATTTCTTGACTGACAAGCAACAATAAAATAGATTATATAAAGTTTAGGTTTATTTGGAAAGAATTTTTAACTTGATAGACAGAAAATGGATGTACATTATGGGCCTGGGAGTAACACAGGACAAGAATGCTTTATCAAGATTCAATGGCTGACTTGAGTTCCAGGAGAGTGGTCTTGCCCAGACCCAATTTCAAGGACTCTTCAGCTTCTGTCTCAGAGAAGGCACTAAAGCATTTGTTAAACTAACTAATGAAGAATGAAAAAACATGTCTTTTTAATTTAAAATCATTGATTCTTTCTCAAGGTGTTCAAGGTCCAAAGGAAATCCACTGTTAATGTCAGTCTACCTAAAATTCATTTCTAAAAAGGTTTCAGGAAGAAACGTGTCACCACCAATTTCAGCATTAGATTTTCATAGGGAAATGTAGCAGTACAGGGCCCAATTGCCTTTAAATGAGGCCTAGACACCCGAAACTCTGGAAGGAAGATCCTCTATAAAATTAAATTCATTCAATTCAGGTCCCAGAGTAATTAACTTGAACCTCCTTTTTTGCCCTGTTCTTGTGTTTTGTTTTGCTTTCATTTCTGTCAAGTTTTTAACCTTCTTGACTTGTCCACCAGTCTTTGGAATGGAGTCATCCAGATTTTCAATACCCACTAATGCAATAAAGTGCTTCCTAAACCACAAACATGATACTCTAGCCAAAGAGATGGTATTAACTAATGAGACAAAGAAGATGGTCTACATGAGGGCATTTTATTTCAATGGCAGACTCAAAATCCTTTAAGATTTTGTGTTTCTTAGATGCAGAAATATTCAGGTGAGTTTACCAAGTCTACAGGAATTAGTAGCTTCATAAGAATAAAATACTGCATCATTAACAAGTTCCAATTTATATCATTATTATTGTCATCATCATCATTTTTACTATATTTTTCTATTACTCGGTATAGTTGCCCATAATTATTTTGAGTTTCTCCATTACTTTAAACAGTAAATTCAGCCTCTCCACATCTCCTCTGCTTTTGTAAGTTTGTGGAGAAGTTTAAAATCAAACCATCTAAATAAAGGACAGAGGAAAATACTGACATTAGCTCAGTGCTGAGCACATAACACATAATTAACATATCATTTAAATTGAATTGGATTAATTTATTTGAAGTTCTAGCCTCTGGATCTGCATCTTTTGTAACTTCTTTGACTTGAAAGATAATAACTCTTATCAGCTGCAGCCAAACCATTTATATATTCTTATTTCTCCTGGAAGAATTTGTTTTGACACTCTTATACTTTAGATGGGCCTGCTTTGCATATATGACTTTTGATCATTTTTTAAAGAAATATCATTTACAAATAAATTTTCTCTTGTTTAATCACAAGACCAAGATTGTTAGAGTTCATGATTCATGTATAAACACTGGTATAGTTATTTGCATATTTTATACCAGTTGCCCATTATTAATGAGTTAAAAATTAGAGTACAAAAGCAAAATAGCTTTGTATGCATTATTGGTATCTGATATTTCTTCTTATTATTATAAACAACTCGACTGGAACAAACAATAATGTCGCCTTCTTGCTATTTGTTTTCATTCTTGCAGTTTCTGTTTCAGATTGTCTCTTTTCAAGACCCAGGACTAATTTTTAGGCAGAGTAGTATGTGTTTCTCTGACAGGTGGATTGATTACCACATATGACAACAATCAGATGTGACATATAATTCTTGTCTGCTACAATTTCAAATTCATAAATACTGTTCTGTGGACAATGTATACCAACAAAATATATACTAATGTAGTGTAAGCAGTGGTTCACCAATGTTTGTGTTATAATTCCTGAGCATCTCTATGCCTCTGCCATGCTCCATATAGTTACTACAAAAATTCAAACTAAATAACAACTCAGATGAAGAATACAGTAGAGAAAAAGTGGGAAGCAGCAGGTAAGGATCTTTCCACCTCATGTGTAGCTCACCACTGCTGCTGTCTACAGCTCCTCCAGGCAGAACTTAAGGATCTTCTAAGGATGTGCAAAGGCAGTAGGTTGCCTTCTGCTTCAAACTGGTGACATGCTGGTCAGAAAAATAAGGCTATTATTAACTCATGAATACATATATTGCTCTATTCCAGTACATAGGTACCAAAAATGATAGCCTATTTTTCTACCCAAAACATCCAATTCTTATCACATTGATCCTTAAATATCCCATGTCTATTCCATCTGCTCAGAGTTAGATGCCTTACTTATGCTGAGTGTCCAACTGTTATGTTGACTTTTTTATTCTCTTATCCGTATTTCTCAATATGTAGTAAACCCTGAGACCAAAACCTATGTCTTTCTCACAACTGTATTTATTAAAACTTTAAAGTCATGGAAGTTCTAAGTTTCTATACTTCTAGAAAGAAGTGAATGTATTTTAAAAATTCCATGTGTGTTCCTACATAAATACCTACTAACCTCTGAGGCTGTATAAAGTTATTAAGTTGTTATCAAGGAATAATTATTTTCTATTAAGCAAATGTTGCAACAATTGTCATACTAGAAAAATACCAGAATACTTTAAGGGAACTATGACTAACAAGTTTTCCACTTAAGTAACATTTTGTGGTAGTCCATTTATATTTGCAAACATGTAAAAACACTTCTTCATAAATATTGTAGCATTGTGCAAACACATAAAAAACTTTATTTAGTTGTTGAATATGAAAATGTTATATTGTATGCTACTATAGTACTACATATTCACTAATATTTTATTTAAAACTATTTTAGGGTATGGAATATTATTTTCTAGAGATTTAAAAACATTTAACCAGGTCTTTGTTTTTCTTCAGCCTCAGATCTCATATGAATTTAGAGTTGAAATCACTGTACTCTTAAACAGTTATTAGCTCAGCTAAATAATATTGCAGTGCACAAATGGGCTAGTATTTCCCTCATGTACTTCGAATTCTTCTTTGACATAGAATTATTGATGCCCTGATTATTATTCTGCTGCTAGACTGACTACAGATTCTAGAATATTTTCCTAATGACAAATTTCTCTTTAAAAAAATGTTCTTCTAATCATGTTGTCCCTAAAGCCTTTATACTCTTTCAAATTGGTCAGAAATGGTAGAGTCCTGACTGCACTGTTTTAAATTGCCTTGCTATATAGAACCATCATACTACATGATGCCCAGGCAAGTGGAAGCTGAGGAAATAGCGCAACAGAAATCCTCATGGGAAGCGCTTCTTTTGCACACAGAAGCAGGCTGCCATGATTCAGTAAGACTGGGGGTTCAGGTTGTCTGTCTCCTAGCTCAGGCCCTGTGCGTCTATCCTGCTGGACTCCCCTCTATCGCAAGCCACAGTCCTCCTTTTAGTATGACCGTGGTGACTTAGTGTTCTGTCTTCCAATGTGTCCTTATTAGTGTCCTCTTACTAATTAACCAGTTCTACAATTTGGAAAGCTGTTGCTTCAGACCCACAGAAACAGAGAGCAGAATTATGAAACATCTTGCAAGGCTCTACCGGCTTCCGACAACTGCTGTTTCCCCAGCATTCTGTTGCTCTCATGTCTGCTGGTTCATCATGCCCCTCTTCTCAGACCTCACGTTTCACCTTGCTGACATCACTCTGTTTCAGAGTGTTATACAACTGCTGTTGTGGAATTCCACTAGAATATTGTACTTTGCTCCCATCCTGGCCATCAGTTTGTTTGATTTACTGATGGCTTCTTTTGTTTGATGAGTTCTAAATTCTTCTCAAAACTTCATGGCCCTAAAGACAGCCAGCCTATTTAGGGCCCATTCTCAAGAGATACTGAATCTAGATTGAATGACTGTAGAAGTTAATAAGTCTTATGCCTATAAGGGGAGCCTGAAGATGGACTGAGATAAATGAGTGGAGCTTTGCACAGCGTCTTAACTCATGAAAGCAGGATACTGTCAGTATCAGCATTTGCTTTCACTACCTGTGGTTGAGCACCAGTGTAACATATCGTAATTATATAACCCTGGTAAACACATTTGAACTACCTGGGTCTCAATATCCTTTGTAAAATGAGAGAGATAACAATATCTATCTCACCTGTCTGAGGTCAGAAGTAAATATGTGTGGGGGTTTCAAATTCTCTGGAGAGTGCTGGTATGTAGAAACAGTACCGAATGGTGGCAATTATGATTACCTGAAGAGGCTCTATGCTCTAACCATCAGCTCTGCACGGAGAACCATTCAGTTAATCCCTGCAGAGTTCTCCAGGCCACTGCTGCTGCTGCTGCTGCTGCAAAGTCACTTCAGTCATGTCCAATTTTGTGCAACCCCATAGACAGCAGCCCGCCAGCACCCCCCCCCAGCCCCCGCCCAGTCCCTGGGATTCTCCAGGCAAGAGTACTGGAGTGGGTTGCCATTGCCTTCTCCGTCTCCAGGCCACTGATGCTGACTACGTAGAACAAAAACAAATAGAAGACTACCTTACCTAAAGGGATAAATGCAACACTGAAAGGTATTTAAAAACAAAAAGAAGGACAAGTATACAAAAATGGAAAAAACCCTCACATCATAGAAATTATTATAGTCAACAACTAACTTTAAGTAAATCCAAATATGACAATGATAATTTAGGGGCAAAGGAACTGGATTTTCTTGATTTTGAACATATGTTGTCTTGAGGGATGACTGTTTTGATATTAGCATCTCTTAAAGTGCCATACCTTCAGAGAATACTGTCACTTATCCTATATTTATTTCTTAAGTATGGGCAATGAGCTTTTGGGGATTTTGTGCCTTTTGAGTCACACATTTTGCATTAGAATTATATCCAGTTCCACTTTAATTCTCTCCCTGCATTTGTCCACATGAGTGCATTAGAAAGAATCTACTCCAGTTCTTTCTGGAAGCGCAGTCTTTCTCATCCTTCAGGAGCCACATCCAATGCCTTCAACTTCATGAATTCCTCCTTGATTTCCCCAAAGTCTCCAGCTGATATAACCATTCCCTCAGTTATAATTCCATAGCACTTGACATGTTCATACCTCTGGATAAATAATAATTTTAAGTTTATAAACCGCTGATTCATACACTTGCTATAGCTGCCTGTCCTATGTTATCTGAAGGCTCTTCTGTGTATGTGCCAGATTCAATTTTAGCTTCTCAAGCTTTTAGAAACATGTCTAGAAGCTCATCAAATATTTGTTGAAATCATGAATTTACCAGACTATATATCCTTTAAATTCTGTACTCCATTTGGGAAAGATCATGCTAATTTTGTCAATGATAGGGTCTTGTACAGGATAGCACTCAAAGTAGGTACTCAATAGATATTTGCTTGGTGAATAAATGGGTAGGACATCCACTGACCCTTGGAGATACTTAAATTAGACAAAGTCTCATTTAGATTAAGAGAGAAGGACAAGAAGCAGCCCTGTGGCACATCATAACAGGATTTTAAATATCAGGAGAACCAGCTGCAAGCATCCATGTGCAGAAGTCTCATAACAACACTGAAACATAAAGAAATGTGTAATAAAAATGTTTCTTTCTTAATTCAGCAACATTTTATTTTGCCTCTCTGCTCATTAGGCATTTACCATCTTAATTAACTTTAATTTGTGTGTATATACTACTGAAGTTTTAGATAAAGGTGATTATTCAAAATCATTTTAAATTTTACATGCCTTAAAATGCACCATAAATGTTTATAAGGCAGTGCATCTAATTTATAAGGAAGTGGCTATCTCAGAGAACACATGTGAGATGTTTGCAAGTCAGACCTAATTATGCAAAGCTTTTGATGCTTAGTGTGCCTGAGGGCCTTCAATAATTAAAAAGAAATATATGGTATGACAAATGTGACATATATGCACAATAAAACTGCAATTATTATAACATTTAGAAAATGTGTTCTTCTCATTAACTGAATTAATGAGAAACTAATAATTAAGCATTTTCCCCTCTAGAATCATTGAATGTTGCATTATAACTTACTACATCAGTAGCCTCCTAACTGGACCACTAATCTTCCACTCTTGCCCCTCTACCATCTGCATGCCTCACAACAGCAACTTATCTTTTTAAGACATGAAGATCATGTTGATTCCCATTTCATTAGAGTTAAAATTCACACTTTTTACCATGAAAAATAATTAATGGTGAAAATCTTAATTACAGTTCATGTTCTGTGATTCTCAACCTAGGCTATATATTGGAATCACCTAAGGAGAGTCAAACTATTCTAATGCTTCTCATTTTCTCCCAGAGATCTTGATTTAATTGGTCTGGGTTAGAACCCAAGCATGGGCATCTTGTAATGGCTCCCTAACTGATACCAGTGTGCAGCCTTTTGAGAACCTCTATTGAGAACCTTAGTGCTAAAAGGTCTGACCTTCATTTGGTGAGAGAACAAGCAAACATTGATGGATTCTAAGCAATGAATGAAGCAACAGAATTTGAATTGGATTAGAAAATTATTTGTTTTTGTTGTTCAGTCACTCAGTCATGTCCAACTCTTTGGAACCACATGGACTGCAGCATGCCAGGCTTCCCTGTCCTTCAACATCTCCATGAACTTGCTCAAACTCATGTCCATTAAGTCTGTGATGCCATCCAACCATCTCATCCTCTGTCATCTCATTCTCTTGCTTTCAATTTTTTCCAACATCAGTGTCTTTTCTAATGAGTTGGCTCTTCATACCAGGTGGTCAAAGTATTGCAGCTTAAGCTTCAGCATCAGTCCTTCCAATGAATATTCAGGACTGATTTCCTATAGGATTGACTGGTTTGTTCTCCCTGCAGTCCAAGGGACTCTCAAGAGTCTTCAACACCACAATTCAAAAGCATCAATTCTTCAGAACTTAGCCTTTTTAATGGTTCAACTCTCATATCAATACATGACTACTGGAAAAATAATAGCTTTGGCTATACCAACTTTTTTCAGAAAAGCAATGTCTCTTCTTTTAATTATGCTGTCTAGGTTTGTCATAGCTTTTCTTCCAAGGAGCAAGTGTCTTTTAATTTCATGGATACTGTCACCATCTGCAGTGATTATGTTCAAAATTTATCCTTTTTGAATTTTTCTTTGCAAACAGAAAGAGAGAGTAGTGTTAATCATTTCCTTTATTAATTTTTGAGTCATTTTAACTTCTTTTAATAGAAAATGACAACTCAACTACAATTCACAAAATCGATGAATTTGTTTAACAAGTGTTTATCACTTATCTCTTCATCCATGTCACTAAGACATCACAGCCTACTGCTAAGTATGATCATTTTTAGCATGTGCTGTGTTTTCACTATATGCCAAGCATTGTCTTATACGTAAGGGACATGAAAATGAACAATCACAGCTCTACTTGTCAAGATGTCACTCTTCATCAGAAGGACAGAAAAATGCAGAGCTAATTCAGTGATAGGGTAAGAATCCATAGGAGTAAAGATAAAGAAAACATAATCTGTTGAAGGTAGAAGGAAGATCAATCACAGAAGTTTCAAAGAAGAGGTATCACTTCCCCCAGACCTTAAAAGATGAATGGGGATTGACCAAGGAGAGAAGAGAAGAAGAATATCCTAACTGGGAGCCGTGACAGTAGCTGTGGCCTGGAGGAAGTGTGAGAGGGTTGGTCTGCTAAAGACTTACTGGGTAGTTGAGCACACTATGTGTGCTGAGAGGGATGGTGCCCAGAAAAATAGAAAAGTAATTCACAGTATCTCAATCTCTTAGCAGCTTTAATTTCTTACAGATTTTATCTGATAATGTTTCAAATCTAGAAATTAAGCTTAAAATTTGAGAGTTAAACTCTTTGTTACAAAGTAGAATGGCTCAGGGCAACAGCTTTGATGCCAGCCTGCAGCTCCTATTTCTCTATGAGTTAGCAGCAAATCCATATGGTGGTACATGTAGATAAAAGTCATTCTCATTGTACCCAAGAAGTGCCCAAAATAGCTTGCTCTAATTCATCCTGCATTGGCCTACAATTTCTATCTAATCTTTGAATTATAAACTATATTTCCTGTGAGTCAACTCTGGCCCAGTGCCTGCTTTTGAAAATAAAGTTTTACTGGAATACAGCCATTCTCATTCAGTTACATGTTGTCTATGGATGTTTTCACACTACAATGATAGAGCTGGGTATCTGTGACAGAGACCATATGGGCTATAAATCTAAAATATTTACTATCTGGACCTTTATGGAAAAAAATTGCCAATTACGATCTAAACTTTGAGTGAGAATTTTCTTCTAATGAAGCCTAAGACCCAGAGGGATGGAATCAGGAGGGAGGAGGGAGAGGGGCGGTTCTGGAAGGGGAACACATGTATACCCATGGTGGATTCATGCCAATGTATGGCAAAACAAACACAATAATGTAAAGGAAAAAGAAAGAAAGAAAAGATAAAAATAAATAAATAAATGTTAAAAAAAAAAAAAAGGAAGAAAGAAAATCAGTTAGCTGACAGGGGTAAGGCATTCCGTCATTGTCTCTACCTAATAAGTTAACATACAGTTTTGTGTGGCAAGTAAGAGCACAAGGTCTGGAGCCATTCATGCACTTTCAAACCCTACTTCTGCCACTTGCCAGCTGTGCAAGTAACTTGGGAATGTTCATAAGCTTCCCTAAGTCCTAGACAGGGCCACAGGGCTCAACTGTGATGACGATTCATTACGTAACTGCAGAGGCAACATTCATTCCACAGTCTGTAGAATAGATAACCATGAAATTACACTGTATGCAAATTAAGTGCCCCTATATGTTTTACTCATCCTTTAGATATGATCAAAATCACATCTTTCTCATAAAAGAGTTGGGAGGAACAAATGAGTAACATAATAAGACAATACAGGGCATAGCGTAGAGAATGCACTCAATAAATAAAGTTACTGTGGAGATGTCTAGTTGTCTTGCCAAATCCCACTTCAAGTTCTATCCTTCTATCACAGTTTAAGTCAGACACAAGGCCATATGACAAGGGTCTATATTTCCCAGTTTCTTTGCAGATAGGTGTGGCTATACGATTAAATCTGGGGAAAGATGTTACAAGTGTTAAGGGCAAATTCCGTATAATCTCTGATTTAAGATTACTCTCTTTCCCTGGAGTGTAGTCTTTTATTCTTCTCATGAAGTACATCAGAAGATATAGCAGAAAACCAACACTGACCATGCAGATGACGACAACACCCTAAGAAGATGAAGAAACAGGAAGATGAACTGAATCTGGGGCCTTGATGATCTGAATAGAATTTCTGTGATAGTCTATACAGAACAGACATATGTGAGAGAGAAATAAATATGTATTTATGCTACAAGCTTTAATAGTTTTATTGACATAAAATTGACATACAAAAATGTGTACATATTTAAACTATACAGTTTGGTATGTTTCAATTTATGTATATGCCTGTGAAACTGTCACTGCAGTCACAATGATAAATAAACTCATAATCCTAGAGTTTCCTGGTATGCCTGGGAATCCTTCCCTGCTGTTCCTCACCTAAGACTCCCACTCATAACTAAGCAGCCATTATATTTCATAGCATTTTTGTCAGATTACCTTACCCTTTATCTAAACAAATGCACATGTTATTACCATGCAATCTAATCAGGCCCCATGGAAATTTTTGGCAAATGTTTCAGGTGATGGATATATGTGTGTGTGTAAAGCATAAAGCTGGCACAGAATAAAGCTGCATTTTAGGGTGAGTGACATAAGCAGTCAGGCACAACTGTCAGTTGATCATAAACTCATTGCTGGTAGGGTTTATGTCTCATTCCCCTCTGAATTCCTAGCACCTACAACAGTGTTTGACCTTCAAGAGTCAGTGCAAGCTAAAGTGAATGAGCATACGGAAGCAAAAAAAAAAAAGAGGGGGAAACTTCACATTTTAAGTAATTTGATGATTACTCACTAAGCTTGGCATGATTGTCAATGCATTAGAAGAACAAGATCAGCAGCATATTTTTAAACAATTATGCTTCAAAGCTAGCAAAGAAATAAAAAAAATTTAGACACAACAGTTTGGGGGAAAATATCTTTGATCTTCTAAGATATTTGGCAAAGGAGAACAATAAAATATGAAAATAAAGTATTTAGTGTTATGAAAACTCTCAAGAGAGAAATATTTTTATTTGACATTTAAGGGCTATTTCTGACTATCTCTTTCAACTTCTGGTCTCCAGTTTAAGAGAAAACAACAAAAATGGAATGATGCCGAATGAATAGGATGAGTCATGTGTTGGAGAAGAGGTGAAGGGCAAGAAAATGGATAGGCAAAAACAGAGAAAATTTCATCAGCCTGATTCACATTATGCTTGGGCCTGTATTTCTTTTTCCTTTGATTGTGTTTACAGACTCAGTATCAGTATCAGTTCAGTTCAGTCACTCAGACATGTCCGACTCTTTGCGATCCCATGAACTGTAGCACGCCAGGTCTCCCTGTCCTTCACCAACTCCCAGAGTCTACCCAAACCCAGGTCCATCGGTGATACCATCCATCCATCTCATCCTCTTTCTTCCCCTTCTCCTCCTGCCCCAAATCCTTTCCAACATCAGGGTCTTTTCCAGTGAGTCACCTCTTCACATAGGTAGCCAAAGTATTGGAGTTTCAGCTTCAACATCAGACCTTCCAGTGAACACCCAGGACTGATCTCCTTTAGGATGGACTTTTTGGATCTCTGTGCAGTCCAACGGACTCTCAAGAGTCTTCTCCAACACCATAGTTCAAAACCATCAATTCTTTGGCACTCAGCCTGTTTCACTGTCCAACTCTCACAACCATACATGACTACTGGAAAAACCATAGCCTTGACTAGATGAACCTTTGTTGGCAAAGTAATGTTCTGCTTTTCAATATGTTATCCAGGTTAGCCATAACTTTCCAAAGAGTAGGCATCTTTTGATTTCATGGCTGCAATCACCATCTGCAGTGATTTTGGAGCAAAAAAAAAAAAAAACCAATTAAAGAAACTAATAAAGTCTGACACTTTTTCCACTGTTTCCCCATCTATTTCCCATGAACTGATGGGACTGGATGCCATGATCTTAATTTTCTGAATGTTGAGCCTTAAGCCAACTTTTTCACTTTCCTCTTTCACTTTCATCAAAAGGCTCTTTAGTTCCTCCTCACTTTCTGCCATAAGCGTGGTGTCATCTGCATATCTGAGGTTATTGATATTTCTCCCAGAAACCTTGATTCCAGCTTGTGCTTCTTCCAGCCCAGTGTTTCTCATGATTCATATAAGTTAAATAAACAGGGTGACAATATACAGCCTTGACTCACTCCTTTTCCTATTTGGAACCAGTCTGTTGTTCCATGTCCAGTTCTAACTGTTGCTTCCTGACCTGCATACAGGTTTCTCATGGTCTAGTATTCCCATCTCTTTCAGAATTTCCCACAGTTTATTGTGATCAACACAGTCAAAGGCTTTGACATAGTCAATAAAGCAGATGTTTTTCTGTAACTTTCTTGCTTTTTCGATAATCCAGCGGATGTTGGCAATTTGATCACTGGTTCCTCTGCCTTTTCTAAATGCAGCTTGAACATCTGGAAGTTCATGGTTCATGTATTGCTGAAGCCTGGCTTGGAGAATTTTGCGCATTACTTTACTAGCGTGTGAAATGAGCGCAATTGTGTGGTATTTTGAGCATTCTTTGGCATTACGTTTCTTTGGTATAGGAATGCAAAATGACCTTTTACAGACCCAATCTTCATTTAATCATGCACTCAATAAACCAGGGACTAGATGCCAGGTTCTATACTAGGAATCAGGGGAAAAATATAAATATAGAGCTGTCAATGAGGGTCTTGGTAGGAGAAGACCACACATGCCAATTTTCTCAGCACAGTCTCAATTTAACTTGGAATAATGTAACTTTTGCAAGTATCCTTTTACTTTCAAAAGTGTCCCAGGTTGGATGATAAATTCAGTGCTATGATAAAAATGTTAATAACTTCTTAAAGGAGAGAACAATTAAGCTTACCTTAATAGGTCAGGAAATATTTCATAAATAGGAAACATTTAAAGTGAACATGAAATGAAAGTAGCTAAGAGCCAGGGAAGGAAGAACAGAGTTGTATATCTCAGGCAGAGGCAGCATTACAGTCTGAGTTTCAGGGTTACAAGCAAACATAGCACTTTTAGCAAACAAGAAGATAGCCGAGAGGAAGTGGCTTTAAGAGGCTAGAAATGCTTTTGCATTAAAAATTAATGGAGCCGAGTAGGTTAAGGATGCAAAAAAAAATTCTGATAATACATCTTCATTGGTGACCACAGTTTATTAGTGGGTTCCATCTTCCCAACTGGCAGTTTCTCAAACAAAATCCATGAGATCAGGTGACTGAGCAAGACAAGGCTGCAGATATTGGTATAACACTTATTGTAGGACGAAACAGAAGGACAAAGGACAAAATGTTGAATGCATGTAGTGGCAAGAGATCTTTTAATACAATAAAATATTTCTTTAAACCTGGGTAAAGTGGGAAGTGGAGTCAGGCTGAATGGGACTGGGAAAGGTGGGGCAAGATAAAATAAGAAAATAAAGACTCAAATTATAGGATCTCAAATTATAGTGTAAATAAGAACCATGTAATGTGCTTACTGAAATTACATTCTCAGGTGCTGCAGTTCTAACATTCTGATATAGAAAACCTGGCATGAATCTCAAGAATCATCTGCAAGGATCTGTATGGATGAAGTGAAGTGAAGATTGGGAGTTTAGAGAGTCATTGAATTCTATGTAGATAGATGCTCTGCCTTTCTTTGAAAATTCACTTTCATCAACTACTGTCCTTAAAGTAAGTTCTTTATTTAGTCAATTTCTTCCTTGCTATCATTTGTCATTTATTTTTTCTCATTCAAAACCATAGATTCTATTTAACCAAGGAAGTGAAAGATCTGTACACTGAAAACTATGACACTGTTTTATAAAACTGAAGACACAAATAAATGCAAAAATATCAGATGTTTGTTAACTGTTAGAACTAATATTGTTTAAATGTTCATATTGACCAAAGTAATCTATAGATTGATGCAGTCCCTATTATAAGTTCCATGGCATTTTTTATAGAAATAGAAAAAATCCTAATAATTGTATAGAAAAAATACTTTTAAAGGAATCTTAAAAAGGGGGCTTGAATCAAGGCAAATCAAAAGTGGTCAAACAGGAGATGGCAAGAGTGAACACTGACATTTTAGGAATCAGCGAATTAAAATGGACTGGAATGGGTGAATTTAACTCAGATGACCATTAAATCTATTATTGCAGGCAAGAATCCCTTAGAAGAAATGGAGTAGCCATCATAGTCAGTAAGAATCTGAAATGCAGTATGGGGGTGCAATCTCAAAAAAGACAGAATGAGCTCTATTTGTTTCCAAGGCAAATCATTCAATTCCATGGTAATCAAATCTATGTCCCAATCAGTAATGCTGAAGAACCTGAAGTGAACGGTTCTATGAAGACCTACAAGACCTTCTAAACTAACACCCCCCAAAAGATGTCCTTTTCATTATAGGGGACTGGAATGCAAAAGTATGAAGTCAAGAAATACCTGGAGTAACAGGCAAATTAGGTATTGTAGTACAAAATAAAGCAGGGCAAAGGCTAATTGAGTTTTACCATAAGAATGCACTGGTCATAGCAAAACTCTCTTCCAACAACACACAGGAAGACTCTGCACATGGACATCTCCAGATGGCCAATACTGAAATCAGACTGATTATATTCTTTGCAGCCAAAGAAGGAGAAGCTCTATGCAGTCAGCAAAAACAAGACCTGGAGCTGACTGTGGCTCAAATCATGATCTCCTTATTGCCAAATGCAGGTTTAAACTGAATAAAGTAGGGGAAACTACTAGAACATTCAGTCATGACCTAAATCAAACCCCTTATGATTAAACAGTAGAAGTGTGAAATAGATTCAAGGGATTAGATCTGATAGAGTGCTTGATGAACTATGGATGGAGATTTAGAGACAGGGATCAAGATTATCCTCAGGAAAAAAAAATGCAAAAAAGTAAAATGGCTGTCTGAGGAGGCCTTACAAACAGTTGTGAAAAGAAGGGAAGTGAAAAGCAAAGAGTAAAGGAAAGATATACCTATTTGAATGCAGAGCTCCAAAGAATAGCATGGAGAGATAAGAAAGCCTTTCTCTGTGATCAGTGCAAAGAAATAGAGAAAAACAATAGAATGGGAAAGACTAGAGATCTCGTCAAGAAAATTAGAGATACCAAGGGAACATTTCATGCAACAGTGGGCTGAATAAAGGACAGAAATGGTATGGACCTAACAGAAGCAGATGATATTAAAAAGAGGTGGCAAAATACACAGAAGAACTATACAAAAAAGATCTTCACGACCCAGATAATCACGATGATGTGATCACTTTAGCAAGAGCCAGACATTCTGGAATGTGAAGTCAAGTGGGCCTTAGGAAGCATCACTATGAACACAGTTAGTGGAGGTGATGGAATTCCAGTTGGGCTATTTCAAATCCTGAAAAGATGATTCTGTGAAATTGCTGTACTCAGTATTCCAGCAAATTTGAAAAACTCAGTGGTAGCCACAGGACTAGGAAAGGTCAGTTTTCATTCCAATCCCAAAGAAAGGCAATGCCAAAGAATGTGTAAACTACCACACAATTGCACTCATCTCACACACTAGTAAAATAATATTCAAAATTCTCCAAGCCAGGCTTCAACAATACCTGAACCATGAACTTCCAAATGTTCAACCTGTATTTAGAAAAGGCAGAGGAATCAAATTGCCAACTTCCATTGGATCACCGAAAATGCAAGAGAGTTTTAAAAAAAAATCTATTTCTGCTTTATTGACTATGCCAAAGCTTTTGATTGTGTAGATCACCACAAATTGTGGAAAATTCTGAAAGAGATGAGAATAACAGACCACCTGTCCTGCCTCTTGAGAAATTTGTATTTAGGTCAGGAAGCAATAGTTAGAACTGGACATGGAACAACAGACTGGTTCCAAACAGAAAAAGGAGTACATCAAGGCTGAATATTATCATCTGTTTATTTTCTTTTTTAATTTTCTTTACTTTATTGTGTTGGTTTTGCCATACAATGACATGAATCCGCCATGGGTATACATATGT
>ML663009.1:44801588-44854203 GCA_007570785.1 Antilocapra americana | reverse complement strand
GAGCAGGGAAATAACGGTCCACACACAACAAAGAGCATTCGAGAAGGCCCAGGTGTGTGAAAGACCGGTGGCCATTGTGACTGGAGTGTTGAGAGCATGAAAGGGAAGAGACGTCGCGGGAGAAAAAGGCTGGGTCCGGATGGCGCAGGGCCTTGGGCCACACTGAGAAAGTTTGATTTCACTGAGAGCAAAGGGAAGTCACTGAGGCATTTTAACCTAAGGCTGGTTTAAGAGCTTTCTGTTCTTTTTATATCTTCTCTTCAGTCTTATTCAAAAGGCATTACACTATAAACACTAGACTCTGAATAAAGGTTAGTCTTAAATTACCAATAAAAAAGGGAGGGTTTTTTCCCCCTCTTCTTTATTGTTACAGAAGGGACATAGGCCACATAGAAATAATAAGCAGCAACATAAAGCTAAACATATCTCAGAAAACTTTGTCAGTTTTCAAGCCAATAAAAATATTACCCTATTGGCCACACAATCCACATATTTGAATAAATAAGTAAGGAAGACACTATTCAAAAGGAAAAGGTCAGCCACGGGTCCATATTTTTGGAAACTCTCAGCCTAAATGAAGTAAATTATCCAGATAATTTCTTTCAGAGCCCATGGTTTCCTTGATCATGCTTTACAAAGCTGAATTATTTCTGCCTTTAAGAAAAAAAGTTCTTGAAAAAATATATACTTCTTTCATGACCTATTTGAACCAGAAAATGTATATCATAACGAAAACAAATACTAAATTTGCCTGGGACATGTAGAACAGCTGAGAGAAGGAGAAGGATGGGAACGAGGGAAAATATTTCCAGGAATTCTTTCTCTACCTCGTTTATAGGAATACACTTGAAATATTTTAAAACTGTGGTAGACTAGATCAGAATGTGAGTTCAGGATCAAAAAAGAGTAAAAGTCAAAACTTGGCCTCAATTCAGGGTTTACTCCCAACGTGGCTATTAAATTACAGAAAGGAAAGCAATGATATCCTAATGAGGGTAGGAGAATGTGGTCTCTGTTGCCGTCTTCTATTTTGCAGACCAACACCCCAAGCTCAGAGGCTACAGCAGCTCTCACAGAGAAGATGCGCGCCATCACAAAGACCAATAGGATCCTGAGCTTTCTATCGGACACACCCAAAAGTAGCATTAATATAAGGACTGTCTTTTGAAATGGATGAGACTTTGAAGATTTACAACTCAAAAAGCCATTTCTCCATAGTCTAAGTGTTTGAATCATAGGTCTTAACATTTCTTTTTTTAGTTGAGTTGGAGGATAATTCCTTTAAAGTTTTATGTTGGTTTCTGTCATACAACAGGAATCAACCATAAGTACACATAGTCTCCTCTTTCTGGAAACTCTCTCCCACCTCCCATCAACCCCCACTCCTCTAGGTTGTTCCAGAGTACAGAGTACAGCTCCCTGTGTTGTGCAGCAACTTCCTATTATATATCTATTTTGCATATGGTGATGTATGTTTCAGTGCTACTCTCTCAGTTTGTCCCACCCTCTCCTTCCATCACTGTGTCCACAAGCCTCTTCTCTGTGTCTGTGTCTCTGTTCCTGTCCTGCAGAGTTTCATCAGTACCATTTTTCTAGATTCCATATATATGCATTAACATATAATTTTTGTCTTTCTCTTTCTAACTTACTTTAACTTACTTCACTCCGTATAACAGGCTCTAGGTTCATCCACCTCACTATAATGGACTCAAATTCACTCCTTTTTATGGCTAATATCCCATTGCATGCATGTACCACTACTTCTTTAGCCATTCATCTGTCAATAGACAACTAGGTTGCTTCTATATCCTGGATATTGATAAAGAATGCTGCAAAGAACATTGGGGTATATTTTAGAATTATGGTTTTCTTAAGATATATACCTTGTAGTGCCATTGCTGAGTCATATGGTACTTTGATTCCTAGTTTTTTAAGGAATCTCCATGCTGTTCTCCATAGTGGCTGTATCAATTTACATTCCCACCAACAGTGCAAGAGAGTTCCCTTTTCTCCATAATCTCTCCAGCATTTACTCTTTGTAGGTTTTTTGATGATGCCCATTCTGACCAGTGTGAGGTGATACCTCATTGTAGTTTTGATTTGCATGAGTGATGTCAAGCATCTTTTCATGTCTTTATCAGCCATCTGTATGTCTTCCTTGGAAAAATGTCTGTTTAGGTCTTCTGCCATTTTTCGACAAGGTCTTAACATTTTTACCCTCCTCTGAATGAGGCAATCTCTCTATCTAAGTTTTCATTGCAAAACCTAAAAATTGGCCAACTAGGCATAGCCCACCAAAGTAGCTCATACTAAGTTAAAACAGTGATTAATTCCTCACACCTAGAAGCCTGTGTTTTATTGTTCACAGAAGTGACATTTTAAACAAATCATGAAGAATGAATTAGCACTTGTATAGTCTTATATCATGAATTAGATCCTTAAAAACAACAAATGATGGTTATCTCAACTGGTAAAATACAGGGAAAGTAATAGTGTTAAGACAGGAATATTATAGTCTCTAGTATTAGTTAAAATAGAATTCGAGAATTCTGAAAAGTGTTCTCATAATAATTTTATAAATGATAGTTTTCATGCATATATGTGGGGGGAAAAAAAGCCTGTATTTGAACACTCTCAGTTTCTGTAGAAACAATATTAAATCTGGGCTAACCAAGCAAGGCACTGTTGTGTAACGGTTACCTGACCCCTCTGATCTAGCAAGGAACACTGTTACCTTTTAGAGCACGAGGTGCTAGACATCTTTTTTTCTCCCTCTTAGATACTCTTCTTTCTCACAAAACATTGTGTGAACAATTGCATCAGCTTTGGAAAATTACCTCACGATACCTTAATTCCCTCTGCTGAACAAAACAAGATTAAATAAATGCTACAATAACTGACTTCCCAACAAGTTACAGGTATAATTATGGCATTTGACCTCTAACAATGTTAAGCCATTAAGCTATCCATTTGCAGATTATGTCTATGCAAGAACATTGGAATTGAGCTAGATAGAAAGAGGCTCTTTCACCACTATCCCACGATCTGCAGCCTGGAAAGGAGTAAAAGTATTTAAGTAGTGCTTTATAGTTTATACACCAATTTATTTAACAAATTATTTGAAACGTTTTGTAAATATAGAAGCTTATGTCCAGAATAGTTCATTGATTGTCCAATATCATACTGCTAGTAGGTTAAAAATCAAAACTCAAACGTGATTTTTTTTTTTTTTTTTAGAATTCTGAGTATAAGTCATTAGCTGCATACATAAGATATACAGGAGTCGATTGCATTCTGTGGGCTGGTGCAGCATGCTAGTGCTTGAATTTGTACAGTCCTTGACATTGTTCTTTTCAAAGCAATGTCGGTACATGTTATCAAATAAATATTTAATTTCATGCTGCCTTGACTGCCATTTTATGATCTATCATCAAGACATATAAAGAATATATATTTTCCAAATTAACAAGCATTGGAAGAGGTTTTATCTTATTATTTTTTCAGACTGATACCAATTGATCTATGTATTTTTGTAAATATTGCCAAACGCTCTGACATCATGTGCCCAGATCAGCATCATTCTTGATGAAAACTAGGGAAAATGGTAGCTTTTCATTACCACTTCCCAAAAATATATTCATAGATATGAATTAGGCTTATTCCATGAATGAGGACACCAAATAAGAGACAAACTTAAATTTCTTTTCTCTTGTGAAATATAAAAAAGTCAAAATTTTCATAAGATGCATTTTTGAGTGCATAAGACTAAAAATTTAAATTTAGCTATAAATGCCTCTTGTTACTTGTTCTGACCTCATCTTTCTGAATAATTGCAGATCAGTATCCCAGGGGAGCAAACAAGAGGTCAAATATCCACATCACTCCTGCACCCTCACACACTCTACTCCCTACCTGCAATCCCAGTACCTCTTATGCAGACAACTAGACAAATACACAGGCTTTAACAATAGGTCTCATCTACATAGGCTCTGGCTTGGCTTCAGCAATATGTGAACTGTGAATTTCCAAGTGTTCAACCTGGTTTTAGAAAAAGCAGAGGAACCAGAGATCAAATTGCCAACATACACTAGATCATTGAAAAAGCAAGAGAGTTTCAGAAAAACATCTATTTCTGCTTTATTGACTATGCCAAAGCCTTTGACTGTGTGGATCAAAATCAACTGTGGAAAATTCTGAAGGAGATGGGAATACCAGACCACATGACCTGGCTGTTGAGAAACCTGTATGCTGGACAGGAAGCAACAGTTAGAACCGGACATGGAACAACAAACTGGTTCAAAATAGGAAAAGGAGTATGTCAAGGCTGTATATTGTCACCCTGCTTATGTAACTTATATGCAGAGTACATCATGAGAAACACTGGGCTGGAGGAAGCGCAAGCTGGAATCAAGATTGCCGGGAGAAATATCAATAACCTCAGATATGCAGATGACACCACCCTTATGGCAGAAAGTGAAGAAAAACTAAGGGACCTCTTGATGAAAGTGAAAGAGGAGAGTGAAAAAGTGGCTTAAGTCTCAACATTCAGAAAACTAAGATCATGGCATCCAGTCCCATCACTTCATGGCAAATAGATGGGGAAACAGTGGAAATGGTGGCTGACTTAATTTTGGGGGGCTCCAAAATCTCTGCAGATGGTGATTGCAGCCATGAAATTAAAAGACACTTACTCCTTGGAAGGAAACTTATGACCAGCCTAGACAGGATATTAAAAAGCATAGACATTACTTTGTCAACAAAGATCCATCTAGTCAAATCTATGGTTTTTCCAGTGGTCATGTATGGATGTGAGAGTTGGACTATAAAGAAAGCTGAGCGCCAAAGAACTGATGCCTTTGAACTGTGGTGTTGGAGAAGACTCTTGAGAATCCATTGGACTGCAAGGAGATCCAACCAGTCCATCCTAAAGGAGATCAGTCCTGGGTCTTCATTGGAAGGATGTTCAATGTTCAGCTTCCAAAGGATTGGAAGTTTCATGCTGAAGCTGAAACTCCAATACTTTGGCCACCTCATGCGAAGATCTGACTCACTGGAAAAGACCCTAATGCTTGGAAGGATTGGAGGCAGGAGGAGAAGGGGATGACAGAGGATGACGTGGTTGGATGGCATCACTGACTCGATGGCCATGGGTTTGGGTAGACTCTGGGAGTTGGTGATGGACAGGGAGGCCTGGCATGCTGCAGTTCATGGGGTCGCAAAGAGTCGGACACGACTGAGTGACTGAACTGACCTGCACTGAACAGAGGCCCTACCTGTAACCTGTAAGAGATTCAGTTCCAAAAGGTAAAGTGCACCAATCAGACTGTCACTGAGCAAAAATTGATGAGAAAGGAAAATCAAGTCAGTGATGAATATTTGCTCTGAGAAGTTTATAGAGCCGAGTCTGGGGGGGCGGGGCAATTAAAAGGCTCCAATCCTTTGAAAGCTATATAAGAGAAGAATCTCAGAGAGAGATGGTTAGGAGAGTGACGACAGAAATCTGAAACCCAGGCAGAGGGAGGCTGGTGGTGTCAGGCCTCAGAGGTCTGGCAGCCTCAGGACCCTAGGTCCAGCCTCCCTCTAGGGAGGCCCTACCACAATTCACTTCAAACTTTATATGGGTGTAGGACTCTCTAGATGCCTTATAAGAAATCTCCTTTTTCATGAACAAGCCTGAATGAGTCTCTATAACTTAAAACTGAAAAGAATACCCTAACTAGGACATGACAGTTACCTAAGCATTGAGATCTGGGTATGTGAGTTGGAGAGGGTGTTTTCTCTGCTTATCTTTTACTTGCATAAAAAAAAAAGGCAAATGGTTTTAATTTTTTAAATAACAGTTCATCACAATTTCTAAAGATGAGAGGGCAATATTAGGAAATAGAGGAGTGTGAGAGGCTTTTTACCGTCTATTAAGATGTCAGCAATTTATTTGTAACCAACAAATCATGACCATAAAGTCTGTATACTCAGTCAGGAGAAACATGTATGCTAAACTGTGATCTAGGATAATATAGTCTAATCCCATGTGCACATTCAGTTAATGTGGGCACTGAAAAGTCAGCACACGGCATGCTGGTTCCTCTGGTACCTGTTGTCCACTGTTAATATTCCTGCTGAGTTTGAGAATAATTAGAAAGACACACCAAATCTAAAAGAGTACATTACTGATGACAGGAGAAAAATACTAAAAGGAACAAGAAAACTGGGACTGCAAGTTTTCTATTTTAAATCAGGGAACTGCAGTTTTTCTTATCAAGCTATCTGCAGGAGGATGGCCACAGAAATTGCCCTGTAGCAGGAATTTATATTTACACCAGGAATCATTGCATAAATTGCAGGCCTTTGCCTATATTAGGCAGGTCTAGAGTTGCCAGTTCTACTTTCAGCTTTACAATTGTCATAATAAATTACTTTGCTCAAAGCTCACATTTTCTTAGTCACATCAGCTTAGGATTAGTTGAGGAAATTTCTGAGAATGGCTTTACTTGTTAAGAAACTGATTCTGTTAAACGTATTAGTCATCAACTGTAGTTTTAATTGTTGTCTTCTGGTACCTTATTAGCAAGAAACATTTCACACACACGTCCCAGGGATTCCTAGGGACTTCACAAGTGGTGCAGTGGTAAAGAATCTGCCTACCATTGCAGGAGTCACAAGAGATGTGGGTTCCGTCTCTGGTCCAGAAGATCCCCTGGAGAAGGAAATGGCAACCCACTCCAATATTATTGCCTGGAAAATTTCATTGACAGAGGAGGCTAGTGGGCTACAGGCCATGGGATAACAGAGAATCTGAAACGACTGAGCGAATGAGCACATGGGGACTCCTGGGTGCTCTTATGGGACATTGTTGATTCTGCAACCTTGAATCTATTCACCCTCAAATCTTCCTAATTTGAAAGGAAATTTAAGCAAAAAAATAAAATCACAGGAAAGCATTTGCTAATATATTTAGATAATGCACTTTATGATAATCCATGTAGATATTTTATGAAGTTTAATGGTTTGTATTTATGATAGATCCTGAACTTATTAAAAGTAAGATAGTTAATAGTATTACTCCCAAGAGAAGCACTTGTTTTTATAATTTGATATAGAATAAACTTCTCTGAAATAAATAGAAATTGCCAAGCTTCATGGCTAGAAACCTAATAGTAAATTCTGGAAAAACCAAAGAGTTACCTCAGAGTAAAAATTTTCACTGCTTTTAGAAAATGAAGACATGTAAGTCTATTTGAACACATTAGGAGGTGCATAGCTTTGAAGCCAACACATTGTCTTTCCCACTAAGAAACTACAGTTTTAAAGATGAAGACTGTAGTTGGAAGACTGTAACTGAGTTAGGCAGAAATAATTTATTTTCATCTAAATTGAATGCCTGATTCTCTGGCATGTTAAGTGCTACAATTATCTGGACCAGACAAAAACTTTGTTTTCATTTTCTGAGGTGATATTTTTTATGGTTGAATATATCTGGATATTTTTGCATGGTCACTTAACAATGGGCTTGCTCATTTCCCATTTAAACTTGCTGAAAGAAGTTAGTTTGATATTTTGCTATGTTTAAATTTATATTAATCCTGAAGGGTCAGATTGAATGTTAATGTGCTTTACGATTGTTTTTTCTTAGTAGGGAGGAAAATTCAGGTCACAAGGAAATTCTATTTCATATAAGTAAGTACCTTTTGTTCCCTTTTTCCTGCTCATACTCAATTATCATTGTATTTATCTGAGTACTGAAACATTTCTTTTGTGAGGGGGAAATCAGCATAATGAATTTGTTTTGCAGAAAACAGCAAGCCCACAAATATGCAGCAAAAGGCAAGGATTCTTCTTTTCAAGCTTTGTGGGACTTGAATGTTCTTCATTTAGAGCCACTTTTCTCCTTTTGACAAATGTGGAATCATATGGAAAACTGGTAGAATGGAAAAATCATGAACACTTGCAATTATTCTTCCCTGTGTATTTCTTTCTTATATGTTCAGAGGAGTTCTTTTTTTCCTTCAATAGTGTAATATCAAAAAGATGGTGGGGAAAGAAATTTGATAGAATGGCATAATGTTTTAAATTCTAACACAGACTCACAGTCAGAAGCATAATTTTTAAGACAGAACAAATCTGAGAACTACTTCATTTTTACCTTCTTTATTTTTAACTTCAGGTGAAGAGGGTTGATGAATTCACACTCCACTGTACCTGGCACTGACATTATCTTTAGAAGGGCCCATCCTTTTTTTCGTAAATCCCTTTTATATCCTTTATATTTATTGCCCAATGTCCTCATTCTCCACAGGAAACAGAAGGGGAAGAAAAATCAAATATTTGACCCAAGAAGCTTCTAAGGATCCTTAATAGGTAAAGGGGAAATGAAAGGAAAGAGAGGGAAAGGAATTACTCAGAAAATAAAAAACACCAGATTAATCAGGTCTTCATTTATGAAAAAACGGCTTTAATATATGATTATGATGTAACTACCACTTAAAATGTGCTATCTACTAAATTTCACATTGATCAAGTAAAAAAGCTAGTAGTCATCCTTGATTTAACCCTTTCTTCAGCTCTCACATGCAATAGCCGCCAAACATGTTCCTATATCTCTTTACTCTTTCATTTCTGGTCTAAAACAATATCTCCTCTTGCCCAGACTGGAGAAGCCATCTCCTTTCTCATCTCTGCTTCCACTCTGGCAAATATGTTTCTACCACATTGGCATTTTCCTTCCAACCTCAACATGACAATGACTCTTTTCTCTGCCTGGAGAATTCTTCTTTTGAGTTTCACTTACTTTAATCCTTTACATCATTCAGCTTTCAGATCAAATGTTTCTTCCTTAAAGATGCTTTCTATCACTTTCCTATGGAAAGCAGCTCTAGTCTACCCCCAGGTCATTCTCCATTTTACTGCTTGGTTTATTTTCTTTTCATTACTAACTGCTAATATGTCATATAAAAAAGTGTATTATTTATTTGTTTGTATATTTGCTTATTCTTCTATCTTCCAGCTTTTATCCATTACAAATGGGAGGTAAACTCCATGAAAGACAGGGACATTATGCTTTTCAGTACTTTGACCCAAACATCCAGTTCAGTAGTCACATCACAGTCACATAAATAATTAATGATTATTTATCAAATGGATGCAAGCACAGGGCTCATTATTAGGTGACACACCTCCATCCTAAGAAGAGGCATAACATAAATCACTGCGGACAATGACTGCAGCCTTGAAATTACAAGATACTTGCTCCTTGAAAGAAAAGCTATGGCAAACCTAGGCAGCATATTAAAAAGCAAAGACTTTGCCACCAAAGTCCGTATAGTCAAAGCTATGGTTTTTTCAGTAGTTTCAATCCCAAAGGAAATCAATCCTGAATATTCATTGGAAGGACTGAGGCTGAAGCTGATGCAAAGAGTCTACCTGATGCAAAGAGCCAACTCATTTGAAAAGACCCTGATTCTGGGAAAGTTTGAGGGCAGGAGGAGAAGTGATGACAGAAGATGAGATGTTTGGATGGCATCAGTGACTCAATGGACATGAGCTTGAGCAAACTCCAGGAAACAGTGAATGACAAGGAAGCCTGGCATGCTGCAGTCTATAGGATGACAAAGAGTTAGACACAACTGATCAACTGAACAACAGCAAAGAATGGATATACCATATTGTTATTATTTCTATTTGTAATCATGAAACTAAAATTATATTAGAGAGATTAAACAATTCTTCTGAGGTTGTATGAATAATTAATAGTACATCCAAAGTGAAGACTTTCAATTGTTCTAATTCCAAAATTCTTGGTCTTTTTATTGAGTTTATAATTAATAAAAGTGACTTCCTTTAATTTATATAACAGTCCTATGAGGTCAGTATTATTATCTCCATTTGTATAGATAATGAAGTTTAGGCTCAAGATAATCAATTACTTTGCCCAAATCACACAGGTGAAATATGGTGGAATCAGAATTTGAGTACTATTTTCTATGACCTAACCTCATGTTCTTTCTATCATATCACTTTACTTCCCAAATCATAGTATTAAGGTGAAGGTCCATCTAGTCAAAGCTATGGTTTTTCCAGTAGTCGTGTATGGACATGAGAATTGGAATATAAAGAAAGCTGAGTGCCAAAGAATTGATGCTTTTGAACTTTGCTGTTTGAGAAGACTCTTGAGAGTCACTTGGACTTCAAGGAGATCCAACTAGTCCATCCTAAAGGAAACCAGTCTTGACTATTCCTCTAAAACTCTAGTAGCCATTGATATTTCTACTGTCTCTATAGTTTTGCCTTTTCAGGATGTCACATGGATGGAAACACATCTTTTTAAAGGTATTAGAATTTTTCTTGTTCTTTTAGTGTTCTGGTTTAGAAAGCTTCATGGGTTTTAAAGGTCTTCCTCAACTCTTATTCAAGAAGTTCTGTTACTCTTGGAATGCAATTTTGTAGAAAGAGTGATAAAAAAAAAAAGGATACACTGAGTTTTCATAGAGACAACTTGAGTTTGAGCACTATAAATTTGGAGGTCTCAATGTTGCAAGGATTAGCCTACTCTGGTTATATAGATATTTAACTAAAAATCACTTTTACCCAAAGGATAGGGCATTTTGAAAAAGTACTATTAGAAGAAGCACAGCATAGTAGTTGAGTGAACTTGAGAAAGTCTCTAAATGTTAATCACCTTATCTGTCAAATAGATGTAGTAGGCTTCTGTGAGTATTGAACAAAACAAATTGAGTAATACATTTAGTTCAGTACTGACTCACAGTAGGAATTCACACATATAAGTCGCAATTTGTACCATTGGCTTTGATGTCAGATATACCACAATTCTACCATATACTATCTGTACAGCCTTAACAATATTAGTTAAACTTTCTTTATTTGTAAAATGAAATCAATAACTTGTCTCATTGTTCCTGGGGAAGTGTTTGAATATTAGTCTATCTGCTTATATGTAATCCAATATGTGTTATTAGTTTTGCATATACTATCTTACTTAGAAAAAAATGATATTTAATCACTTTCCCAGGAATAGCAGACACATTAAAAACAAAATAGGCTTTGGTATGTCTTAGAGATTTAAATTATGTCTTACAGGTAAATGCTGTGTTTGCATATATATCAGCGTTGTTCCAGAGGTTACCAATGAGAAGGGGATATGTCTGTAATCAATAGCAGATATGCTAAGATTAAGAAAAATAACATTCCCAAATGCAGTGCTTTCCTCTAATTTACACAGTGATATATTCACAGTGAGAAACTCTAGATTGGTAAATTTATTAAAATATTTTTCTGAATGTCAATGTATGCAATTTAAATAGGGGAAATAAAGACAAATGACATACATCAAAATAAATTTGAGAATTTAAGAATTAAGTAAGAAAAATAATTTTAAAACTGGGAAAAATGATATGTGAATAATTATCAGTTTCTAAGACTATGGAAAGATCTTATGAACATGTTAGAGAAGGGAACCCTGCAAAAAATTTTAACAAATATAACTTCCCAAAATTTTAACATTTACCCACAAATGTTTAATTCATCCATTCATCACCCCCTCAAAGATAAATAACTAAGAAAATTATGAATATCAGAGATATCAGACAAAGGAGTAATAAGCCTGGTGGTCTTACTCTATTGCCATCATTCTTATGCCATCATAAGGAAAAGAAAAACATCCAAAGAGAAAAATAGTGTAACAATGATTTGTTTTTGTGCCCCTGAAAATTCATATGTTGAGATCCTAAGACCCAATGTGATGGTATTAAGAGGTGAAGCCTTTGGGAGGTGACTAGGGAGCACTCAAAGATGGGATTAGTGTCTTTATAAAAGAGACCCCAGAGTGCTCTCTCACCTCCTGGCATGCGCAGACTCAATGAGGAGAAGATGACTATGTGAACTACAAAAGGACCCTCAACAGACACTGAACCTGCCTGAGATTTGATCTCGGAATTCCCAGTCTCTGGAACTGTAAGAAATAGGTCTCTGTTGTTTGTTAGCCACCCAGTCTATGGCATTTCCATTATAGCAACCCTAACAGACTAAGACAGATGGGTAAGTATAAAATTCAGATAACTCATTGCATAAACATTTATTAACTAATATATACTAGATAAGGTTCTGAGTGATGGGAATTAATGATAGAATGAATGATAGTCACACTCTCACCCCTCAGAAGGCTTTTTATCTAATGAGAAGACAAGCAGCAGTATAAAAGTAAACAGGAGACAATTCCATAAACAAACAACATAAGGGCTTCCCTGGTGACTCAGTGGTAAAGAACCCACCTGTCAATGCAGAAGACATGGTTTCAATCCCTGGGTCGGGAAGATTCCCTATAGAAGGAAATGGCACCCCAATCCAGTAGCCTTGCCTGGGAAATCCCATGGAGAGAGGAACCTGCTGAGCTACAGTCCAGAAGATCACAAAGAGTCAGACATGACTTGGCAACTGAGCATGCATGCATGCTAAACAAACAAACAAAAAAAGGTTATATGAATCTAAGGGAAGTAGCCATAAAATGACTTGGGGAGAGGCTATTTTGGATATTGGCACATAACAACCTTCTCTAAGGAGGTGGCCTTTGAACAGAACAGAATGGATGGAGAGAGGTAAGACTTGGAAGGATTTAGATACAAGCATACATTTTAGGTAGAGAAAATCAAGTACAAGGTCAAGATCCCAAGATGGAAACAAACATGGCATAGTCTGAGAATGGCAAGATCAATGTAGCTAGATAGAGTAACATAGGGAAATGTGGTTGAGAAGAAATTAGACCATGTGTGATCTCGAGGCAATTGAAGCAACTAAATATATTTTCAAAATAACCTCATGAATAATGATGTATGCAAATTAAAATATAGTTAAAACAAGTTTACTATCAAATAGGCAGTTATTTAATGACAATTCACATTGCTGGAGAGAAAAATGAAGGATTGAAAGATAGGATTCTCAATCCTCATAGCAGGAATGAAAATGCCTATCAACTTTCTGGAGAGCAATTTGATAACTATATCTAGATGCTTAATACACATTTATAATTTTGAACAGATAATTAATTCTAGGAATTTAAGTTGGTGAACATACATATAGACACAGTTATTCTTATATGATAGGGAAAAAGTAGCATACCAAAAAGTATGGCCCCAATTTTATTGAAAAAACAGAGAAAAGAATCAAGAACTATGAAGAACTATACATGATTTTGATCTTCCTTTTTATATACTCCGTTTTCCAATTTTTGTTCAATGGCAATATGCAAATGTTATAATTAGAAAAACAGACAGATGTTATTAAGAAAGTTTGCCTCCAATATGTGTTGCATTTTATAAAAGTATCCTAAGATGGGTTATCCCCATAGTGAATTGTTTGGTGATACATAGAAGAAAACTAAGGAAAATGCATAGTTTTTTGAAAAGAATGATCACAGTGTGATGAGATATAATATCTAAAAAGAACCATGAAGATAACTTAGTTAAAATACATTGTTTTACTGATAGGGAGAGTGAAACTCAGGAAATATATACTATCTGCTAAGGACTCAGGAATGATATATATTGCTTCTCAGTCCATTTTCCTGTGTCCCAGAACACCTCTTCAAACCTAACAGCAGCATTACCGACATTCCCAGTAAAAGGGATGTATCAGAAAAATAGGGAACCTATGGCTGAGGAAACCTCCAATGTGTAGGAAAAAAGCTACCTAGAGTGAGAGAGCAAGGGGATGACAAAATGACCCCTTTTAACAATGCAACCTTCTGTAGATGGAATTAAGCACAGAGAAGAAGGAAAATAATCACTGGGAGTGGAGAGACAGTGACCAGTGAGCAGACTAACAATCTGTCAGAGTATCTATTTTTATGCCAACAAGTTCAGCCAGGTTTGTTACCTGGAGCAACTTAACTAGGGATTATCTACTTTTCAGAAAAGCAAGACCGTACAACGCAGAACCTGGAGGAAAGGACAGTGGTCAGACAAGATGCCTAGACGTGGTGAGCTGAAGCAAGTCTATCTGTAAGGACACTGCACTTCATTTCCTTGTGGTTTTATAAACTGAAATTCCTTACACACAGTAAGTTATTCTCATACCTTAAGGCTCTATAGATTGGTAGTTCACTATAGTTACTTACTCTGTGATATACCTCATAGATATTTCCTAAAAGCTTGGGATCTAAACAATGCACTAATTTTTATGCACAATCCAGTAGTGGCACTGAATTCCAAAAGACAGCATGCTGAAATACCAGAGATACCATCTGGCAGATCTACATACAATTCTAATTTTGTCACTTATTAACTTGGGGTAAATGAGCTTCAGTTTCTTAATCTATTTTACCAAATAGAACGGAAAGGATAAAATGAGACAATGAATGTAAAACACAGGGAGAATATTAGGACAGAAAAAGGCACAAGGAAAATATTAGAGACTCTTCCATAGTTTTTGCTTCTGTCTGGGTACCCTCCTCCCCTTCACCCTTTCATTCTTTCCAAGCATAAGAGTTCACTGAGCTATAAGCCCAGTTTATGTTTTTAATCATGTTTCTGCAAAGCTGCTCCTCTCATGGACATTCAATACTTGCTGGCCACGTCTATAATAGTTTGAGATCATCTGTGATCCTAAAGGGACTTCCCAAGTGGCGTAGTGGTAAAGAACCCACCTTCCAATGCAGGAGATGCAAGAGACGTGGGTCTGATCCCTGGGTCAGGAAGATTCCGCTGGAGAAGGAAATGGCAACCCACTCCAGTATTCTGGCCTGGGAAATCCCATGGACAGAGGAACCTGGTGAACTATAGTCCATGTGGTCACAAAGAGTCAGACATGACTGAGCAACTGAGCATGCACGATGGCATGATCCTCAAAATGAGGGTAAAAGTTTGATCTGACGTTGAGAGAAATTGAAATTGCTCAGGAAGCTCTGAAATGAATTTCCACAAACTCAACATGAAATCCTCTCACAGGATTTTGCAGCATATCTGCTTGTATTTCAGATGTGTGTGTGTGTGTGTGTGTGTGTGTGTGTGTGTGTGTGTGAGATGTGCTTACGTAGGAAAACGAGGATCGTTTTGAACATGCAAAACGACTGAATCAAAGGAATAATACACAGTGTAATGGTGAGTTCTACTGCGCTCATTGTCGAGCGTGCCTTAGAGGTAGAGGCAAACCCACGGGAAGCCTTGCAAATTTCAATTTTCGATTCCTCCCATGGGAATGAAGTGGAGCATGAAGTGAAATGGGAAAATAAATGTTGTCAACTTGAACTTCCTAAGACATTTGGTGAAAAGGGAATATTAAGTTTAAAAGCAAAGCAATATATTTCTTCTCCAGGTGCCTATCACAGAATCCTATCCTTGGATGAAAATATACATCATGAGTTGGAAGCCATGGGCTAGGGACCACATCTCTGTATTCACAACCATATGTGCACACTTACCTATAATTTTAACTATTAATGGAAATCTATTTCTCCATTTTCATTTTTTAATCTAGTTATGTGTATAATGTATATAAGAATCACAGGTAGGACTTTCTGAAAATCCCTCATCAGTTATAAAAAATTCTGACTCAAGAATCTGCATGTCTTTAATGAAGATCTCAGGGGATCTGGTGCAGATGGTTATCCCAAGAACGTCATGAAAAACTTCTATAGGTCCCCTGCTCTTTCTTCTTAATTCTTTCTAATGGGGCCCTCAGCCACTGCTTTATAGTTCCCTCTATTATTTTCTATGGAGGGACACACCTTTTTCCTTCAATTTTTCTTAAAAGCTCTGATATGTCTTATCTACTTTACCACTGTTTTGCTTTTCTAATTCATAGAGTTAATATGAAACATCTTCTTCATTTGGCTTCTAGAGAACATATTTGCCTGCTTTTTCTCTAACACTGTTGGCCACAGGAGCCTTTTTTGGGAAGTCCTTACTTTACTTCCAGCCCCTTAATTTTGATATTCACAGGGCTCAGTCCTTGAATATTTTCTTTTTTCTTTCTTTTTTTTTTTTTTTAGCCAAAATCACTCTCTGAGTTATCTTACCCTTCTTGTGGCTTGTATATTCAGCTGTTTTGATATCTTCACTTGGATGTCTAAAAAGCTCCAAAAACATGACCATCATGTCCCTCCAAGCCTGATTTTCCTTCAGTCCCCTCCCTCTTTCCAGTTACCAAAATTCTTGAAATTATGTTTGACTCTTCCCTTTCTCTCACACTATAAATTGATTTCATTAACAAACCCCATTGGTTCTATATAAAAGTTTACAAGCTGAACACTTCCTGAAACCCCACCCTTACCACGCTAGTCTGAGCCCTCGCCATCTCTCACCTGTATGACCCATAGCTTCCCCACTGGTCTTCCTTTCACACACACCTCCCTGTTCCGAACTATCCTTATGAAGCTAGAACGGCCTTGTTAGAACATAAGTTGAGCATGTCACTCCTCAAAATCCAAAGACTTCTCATCTCACTAAAGTATAAGCCAAAATCTACTCTACGTCTCAAAGGCCCTACAATAATCTGGCCACAAGGCTGCTGATTCACTTTCAACCATCTTACTTATTCCTTCTGGCCTCCTCACTGTGCTGGGAATAGGTCACCCCACTCCTACCATAGGGTCTTTGCAACTGCTGTTTCCTGTCTGGAAAGTGCTTTTCTCAGATACGTGCTTGGCTTGCTCTCTCACTTCCTTTAACTTCTTACAAAGTCACTTTCTAGACAACCCTCAGAATGGAAGGAAACAATTGATAACAAAACAATTGACAAAAGATTAATCTCCAAAATATATAAGCACCTCATTCAGCTCAATATCAGAAAAACAAACAGCCCAGTCAAAAAGTGGGCAGAAGAGCCAAAACAGATATTTTTTCAGACATACAAATGGCCAATAAACACATGAAAAGAGGCTCAGCATTGCTCACTATTAGAGAAATGCTGATCAAAATTACAATCAGGAATCACCTCACACCAGTCAGAATGGCCATCATCAAACATTACAAAACAATAAATGCTGAAGAGGATGTGGAGAAAAGGGAACCCTACTTCATTGTTGGTGGGAATGTAAATTGATACAGCCACTATGGAGACAGTATGGAGATGCCTTTAAAAACTAGGAATAAAATTATTATATGGCCCAGAAATCCCAATATTGGGCATATACCTTGAGAAAATCATAATTAAAAAAATAATATATATCCAAATATTCATTGCAGCACTATTTATAATGGCCAGGAGATGGATGCAACCTAGATGTCCATCAACAGAAGAAAGGATAAAGAAGATGTTGTACATATACACAGTGGAATATTACTCAGCCATAAAAAGGAATGAATTTGAGTCAATTTTAGTGAGGTGAATGAACCTAGAGCCTGTTATACAGAGAGAACTAATTCAGAAAGAGAAAAATAAATATTGTGTATTAATGCATATATATGGAATCTAGAAAAATGGCACAGATGAACCTATTTATATGGAAAGAATGGAGACGTAGACATATGGACACAGTGGGGGGAAGGATGAATTGAGACAGTAGGATTGACATATACACACTATCATGTGTAAAATAGATAATTAGTGGGAAGTTGCTGTATAAGACAGGAAGCTCAGCCTGGTGCTCTGTGATGACCTAGAAGGTGGATTGGGTAGGCAGAGGGAGGCTCAGTGGGGAGGGGATATATATCATGTTGCTACATGGCAGAAACCAAGACAACAGTGTAAAACAATTATCCTCCAATTTAAAAACCATCACTTTATTGGATAAAACTTTCTTGGCTAACAATCTATCTAAAGGTTAGCACTCCCCCACCCCTCTGTTGTTTTACTTGCTGAGTCATGTGTAACTCTTTTGTGACTCCATGGACTATAGCCTGCCAGGCTCCTCTGTCTGTTGTAATTCCCAGGCACGAAAAATGGAGTGGGTCACCATTTCCTTTTCCAGGAGATCTTCCCGATCTAGGGATCGAACTCTTCTGCATTGGCAGGCAGTTTCTTTACTGTTGAGTCACCTAGGAAGCTCTCCCTCACCTATTAACACATCATAATTTCATTTTCTTCCTTATTCTCTATGCTTAGCTTTTACTATAACTTATTAGATATATTAATTGGAAAGAGAGAAAGTGTTATTCACTCAGTTTTCTCCAATTTTTTGTGACCCCATGGACTGCAGCCTGCCAGGCTTCACTCTTCATGGAATTGTCCAAGCAAGAATACCAGAGTAGGTAGCCATTCTCTTCTCCAGGGGATCTAGCCGACCTACAAATTGAACCTGGGTCTCTTGCATTGCAGGTACCAGGGAAGCCCAGATATATTACTTATATCACTTAGATTTGGATGCTTCTTCTTTCAGTATTTTGTTTATTGCTGGAGCCCTGGTACCTACAATGCCTGATATACAGCAGGCATTCACTAAATACTGGTTGAATGACTTAATGAATAAATGTTTAATTCCTTGGGCCCTGCAATCCATCCAACCCACTTCTAAAATTTTCTCTAGTTTTCTAGAGGACATATTCCAAATACATTTATGTGACCAAAATAAAGTGCTCTGTATGCTACTCTATATTGTTTAAACTGTTAACTTCTTTCACTTTTAAGATAGTAGCATTAATTTTTATAGTGCCTATAGTGTGAAATTTTAACATAATGCTAACATAATGCTATTCTCTCATTTTACAGATGAGGATACCATTCTTTGAGTAAATAGCCTGAGATCACAGTTAGTGATCTTAGGATTTTTCCATAAATCATGTTTTTACCTCTCACACCAAGATCATATCATATCATTCCATGTAAATATTCCACTTCTGAATCATTCCCAATTCCTCTTATGATGCACTAGCCTCCCCAAATTTATTTTATAAATATACAATTTTGTTCTTTCATTTAACAGTTGAAGCTTAAAACTAACCCTACATTTGCACTTCTAAAGCTTTCCTGATGAAGGGAAGATTTTATCTACCTATACAGTTTTCATGCCATTTGATTTTAAAACTCTCTCCCTTTTTCATTCATTCTATATATATTTTCTTTCTTCAGATCTCTCAAGAGTTAAACAAATCTCAAATTTCAACCCCAATTTTAAAATGTGGCATTATGCCAGTGTTAATAATTATAGCCAATGTCAGCAGAAAATTTGTATAACTCATTGTTTCAAAATGGAATTATTGGTTCATTAATCAGGCAAAGTTATTTGCAAAGTGAAATTAACATACGTGCCAGGCATCTCTTCTTAAATTTTGCTGGGTGAATGTACCCATACAAATGATATAATTAAGATAAAATTTTAAAACAATGCAAATTTTAGGTGATGTTGACATCTGTATTTATATAATGTTAACTGTCTCATTATTAATCATAAAGACTTAAGATAAGGCATCTGATATTAGTGGAAAAACTTCCAGAAAAAAAAAACACAAAAAGATTTTTTTTAGCAAATTAATCAAGTTCTTTCTTCTAAAACTGACTTTATTCAGACATTGCTCATGAAGACAGTAGCACCTCAACAAAACAAAACTCCAATATTTTAATTAAGATCTAATCTTATTTAAATGATCATGACTTTCAAAATAAGTGCTTTCCTTCCTTCCTACTGCACCAATAGTCTGTTGAGGTTATATTCTGTAAAGCCCTACTTTCTATAGAGCAAGCTTGAGTTTTACAACATCCCCTGTGCATTTTTATTAAAAAAGTGGGGAGGGTGAAAGACTGGATTATGAAGGCATTTATATTAATTCATTTACCTTCTCCAGGGATGAAGAATGATTTGTATACTCATATTGCACTGAAACATAATTGCTTTAACGTATGGTAGGTTTTTCATTTATTAAGAACTCCTTGTGAGAAGGAAAAAAGTTAAAGTCACTAATTTATGAGAAGAAAATACATATAATAAAAAGGAATGTATATAATTTTGAGATCATAATTTTTCTACTATTGAATATCAAATCTACTAAGCTATAACAAAATGATAGTAGATGAAGAGGAATAATGACAAAATAAAAAAATCTGGAAGCAGATTCAGTCATTTAACACTTCAGTGTAGACAAAAATCTCATCACAGATTTTAGGGAGGAAACTCCTGCAGCAGATTTTCAGCCAAGATATTATCAGTTAATTGCAGATTCATATGACAATAATTCATTAACGCATTTTTGGTCAACTTAATTATTTTTGTTATCATCATACATGTCAAAGAGCATGCTGGAAAAAAATCAATTATTTATACATAGTATTGTCACTTTAGCCATTGTGCAGACATCTTTCAGAGTGATTAGTTTTCTATGACTTCCTGAAAACAGTTTGAGAACATGTAGAAGTTCAAACTTGTAGGAAAACACACACACACACACACACATCTGGTAGAAAATAAGAACTATTTAGTAAAAAACAGTATTGAAAGAGTTTGAGAAATTTTATACCAATATGAAGATTTTCAAGTTCCAGCAACTAATGGAGAATTAACATAATAAAATATAGCTATGTTAGAGTCTTAAGATGTCATTATTTGTGTATCATTGAGAAAAGAACAAAAAAAAAATCTGCCCAGTACTAGAACAGTTAGAACCAGACATCCAATAACTGACTGGTTCAAAATTGAAAAAGGAACACAAGTTGTATACTGTCACCCTGCTTGCATGTGTGCTAAGTTGCTTCAGTCATGTCCAACTATTTTCTACCTTGGGGACCACAGCCCACTAGAGTCCTCTGTCCATGGGATTCTTCAGGCGAGAATACTGGAGTGGGTTGCCAGGCCCTCCTCCAGGGTATCTTCCCAACCCAGAGATCAAACCCATGTGGGTTCTTTACAACTAGCACCACCTGGCAAGCCAGTCACCCTGCTTATTTAACTTAAATGCAGGGTACATCATGTGAAATGCTGGGCTGCATGAAAGACAAGCTGAAATCAAGATTGCCAGGAGAAATATCAATAACATTAGCTATGCAGATGATATCACTGAGGGTGAAAGAGGAGAGTGAAAAAGCTGGCTTGAAATTCAACATTCAAAAAACTGAGATTATAGCAAACCACTCCAGTCTCTTCATGGCAATAGAAGGGGGGAAAGTAGAAGCAGGGACAGATTTTATCTTCTTGGGCTCCAGAATCACTGCAGATGATGACTGTAGCCATGTAATTGAAAGATGCTTGCTCCTTGTGAGGAAAGCTATGACAAACATAAACAGCATTTTAAGAAGCAGAGACATCACCTTTCTCCACTTCATGCCAAGAGCTGACTCATTGGAAAAGATTGTGATGCTGGGAAAGATTGCAGGTGGGAAGAGAAGGGGACGACAGAGGATGAGATGGTTGGATGGCATTACCAACTCAATGGACATGAGTTTGGTCAGGCTCCAGGCATTGATGATGGACAGGGAAACCTGGCACGCTGCAGCCCATGGGGTCACAAAGAGTCGGACACAACTGAGTGAATGAACTGATACTGAATGAATTGATATTGATTCACTGGAAGGACTGATGGTGAAGCTGAAACTCCATTGGCCATTTGATGCAAAAAGCTGACTCATGGAAAATACCCCAATATTAGGAAAGACTGAAGGCAAAAGGAGAAAGGGGTGGCAGAGAATGAGATGATTAGATAGCATCATTGTCACAATGGATATAAATCTGAGTAAATGCCAAGAGACAGTGGAAGACAATTTAGCCTGGAGTGCTGCAGTACATGGGGTCGCAGAGTCACACAGACTTAGCAACTGAACAACAACAGCATACAGTATATCCTGGGTTTCACAGGTGACACAGCAGTAAAAAATCCTTCAGCCAATGAGGAGATGTGGGTTCATTCCCAGGGGTCAGGAAGATCCCCTACAGGAGGAAATGGCAATCTACTCCAGTATTCTTGATTGGAAAAATCACATGGACAGAGGCGCCTTTTGGGCTACAGTCTATGTGGTCACAGAGAGTTGGACATGTCTGAGCTACTGAGGACACACACATACACACAGTATATCATCAACTCTAAGATGCATTTCCTTTTCTCATTTTAAACAGATCTAAAATCAAGGTAAATCTTTTGCTTCTCTCAAATACTCCTGGCCTAGTGGCAGTCACAACGTGGTTGACATCACTTGGTACCTCCGGTAAGATTAAGAAAGCCCAGGCATCAAACCTTACAGAATGGTGTTGATGGATAAGGAGAAAACCTCGAAGACAGTTGTGGAGCCCTGTTTTAATAAATGCTACATCATCAACCCTCTTGATCACCCAGTAAATAACATTATGTTAAAACAAAGAGTTAAATAATTCCCAACCAAACAGCAACTGGGGAGAGCTGGATTCTTGTTGGAAGTTGTTTCAGGAATATTTAAACCAATGTGTTTTGCTAATATTTTCATTTTTATTTATTCATTGTAAAAAGTATATATATACACATTAATCAGTTCAAAAGAGTTCTTTGAATAAACATAACATTTCTAAAGATAACAAAGCATTGATTAATTCTGGTTCTAACTGTTGCTTCTTGACCTGCATACAGGTTACTCAGGAGGGATTCTCAAGAGTCTTCTCCAACACCACAGTTCAAAATCCATCAATTCTTCAGGGCTCAGCCTTCTTATGGTCCAACTCTCACATCCACACATGACTACTGGAAAAAGTAGTCTACTACTACTTTTGACTACTTTTGACTACTCAGCTTTGAGTATATGGACCTTTGTTGGCAAAGAATCATCTCACCTTTTTAATATGCTATCTAGGTTTGTCATTGTTTTTTTTTTTTTCCAAAAAAAACAAGTATCTTTTAATTTCATGGCTGCAGTCACCATCTGCAGTAACTTTGGAACCCAAGAAAATAAAGTCTCTCACTGTTTCCATTGTTTCCCCATCTATTTGCCATGGAGTGATGGGACTGGATGCCATATTCTGCCACAAAAACAATTACGTCAACTTTAATGCATCAGGGAAAATATATATGTAGCCATGGAACTATTCAAGAATCTGCCCAGATTAAAGAGAAAGGCAACCTGCATTTTTCAACCTGCATTTTTTTTTTTTATTCTCAATACAAGATCATTCTTGTATATGCCTTAGGACTACATTAAGAATGCTGCTGTGACTTAGTGGGAATCTACACAACACTTCTAATGACTGAAAACATTTGAAATGGATCTGAATTAGAACTATTAAAAATTCCCAGCTGTTATGTATATGATAAGATTATTGTTCAAAAACTAAATAATCTTGGGAGAAATGTAATCATACAATTACAAATCCTAGAGTTTGAAAAACAAGTTTAAGGCCTTTTAAAATTCCTCCTAATGAAGCAAATTCATTTTCAAAATTCTGAATATTTATGCAGTCCCCATGATAACACTTTCAGTAATTTAAAAATAAAACAACTTCTGTCTCAAGATTCAATTCATTCCACTCTTAAATAGGTCAAATTATACAGTGTATCAGTTGGAATGTGCCTTCCACTAAACTCCATCCATTACCCCTATACACAGAATAGGAGAGAAAGTTTAGTTACTCTACCATATGATAGATTTTCACATCTTCAAGTACTTGAAGTGCACCCTCACCCTACCTCAGTTCTTCCTACAGTTCCATTCATTTCAAGCCTTTATTTTTATAATTCTTAAGAAACTATTTCTACACATATACTTCACTATTCTTGTACCTTCATCAGCACAAATATTAATTTTTCTGCTTTTATATAATATATAGCACACAGATTATCATTGGACAGATTCTTTTTTCACCTTCACTCACCTGACATGCCTACTTTTTTCCTCTGGTTTCCCATATCCTTTCTTGTCACATTTTTATTTTTCTTCATTTTATCCAGTCCATTTTTGAGACTGTATCTCATTGATTATTGTACATGAATACAATGAGCTTGCTTGTTTCTTCAAACCTTTCTGAGAGGTTTTAAGTTTCACTGTAGCCTACTTAAAACAGGGAAATCCAATAAATAGTTTGGAACACAGATAACTTTTCATTACTTTCAAAATGGTCTATGCTCAAGCAAATATAATCATTGAACATATGGCATGACCTTTCAAAGATGCCATATTATATTATACTTTAGGGCAACTTGAGGATTCTTTAATTAGTCAGTCAGTATACAATACTGAAATATAAGGTTATGCTGATGAGACTAATAAATATTGTCTATCCTTTATCAAAACAGTCTCTTTTGGTAGAAGTTTAAATTTTTCAAATGAGGGAGTTTGCCAGTCTTTCTTTAGGAAACAAATTTCTTGTGTCTGCAAAAAAAAAAAAAAAGGAACTGTAAAGATCAGAGTCTAGTGATGTGATTTATTTCACTATGTTATTCAAATTATTCATTTTGTACAATACTTTCAACACATTTCACTTATGCTGTACAATTTTATTTTCTTTAGTAGGCTAAACATAAGGACAGGATTCTGATAAGATAACTAAGATTTTAGAATACAAAAGCTGAACTTGGGAATTCCGTAGTGGTCTGGTGTTTAGAACTCTGCACTTCTAGTGCAGATAGCATGGGTTCAGTTCCTGGTGAGGAAACTAAGATCCTGCAAGCAAGTCAGGTGGCAGGACCAATAAACAAACAAATGCAGATGGAGCTTAAACAAAGAAGCAAATACTATCTGAAATTGAAAGGCTTTAAAGAAAAAAAAAGATGACCTTAATCTCAAACTCTTAAAAGCAATTTCATCAGATGAGTTACAGTAGCTGAAAAGAAAAAAAAAAAGAATCAGGTCATTAATAAGAGTCAAGTACTTACTCAAATTTTAAATATCATCTTATTAATAAAGTCAATATTAGATCCACTGAAGAGAAGAAGAATAAGTGTATAATATGGAATCCCAAGAGATATAAATATAAAAATATATACTTTCTTGATTAAATTAAGCTCTCAGTCAACCAAGGGAACATTTAAAGACCTGAATGCCAATTTCTTGCTCAAGAAATAGCAAGGTAAGAGGAAAACTTAAAAAATAACAAGGCACTGGCTATAAGCCAATCCCATAAAGATAAAAGCGCAGAATTCTGAAGGAGACTGGCAGACATCCCAGATCAATTAAGGAAGAAATCCTGCAGTATAGACAACGTATTTATCTTTGAAAACTTAAATTTAGATAATGTAGCCCAAGAATGGATAAATGGACATAAAAATGTAACTAAACTGAAAAAGAATTACAGATTTGTGGGGACTCTTTTATATGATAAATGTGTAATTCAGTGACTCATTCTATTAAACTCTATCACTGGTTTATTCACTGAAGTAAAGGTAAACTATTGGTTTTTAAAACGTCCAGTTGACAGTCTCACCAATCACTAATTTTAAAATAGCAAATCTGGAACCTAGTGCTCAAAATGTATCAGCCTTATGTCAAATGTATTCAACCACGGTTACTTAGAAACCTAGAACAATATGTAGTTCATATATATATATATATATATATATATGTATATAAAGTAAATTACAAAGTGTAGAGTAGAATGAGCACATCTGAGGATTGAATTACCACATATTGACACCATGATTTTCTTCAGGTTAGGATGCAGAAAATAGAAATAGGCCCACAGTTGAGTCTATCAAGTAGAAAGAAATATCACTACCAGTTGTCATGTGTTTTGATGGTATACAGTTAGTATGTGTCACTGAAGTCAGAGGTGTAAAGATGAATACTTAACAAGAAGGATCTCAGTGCCATGGTCTGTTGTGGAAAGACAATGTTCAGGACATGGGATCCCTCATCAGTTATTGAAAAGAGTAGATTAATGCTGCTTTGGAGCAAATTAAATAAACCTACAAGTTTCAGTCCTCCAAAAAGCCTTTTATTCCAGAGTCATTTAATTCCTCTTTAATCCATATTTAAGGGAAATACACTTAAATCTCTATATACAATTTATTTCTCATAATAATAGGAATAAAAAGATAAATGTGATACACATGACAAACAAGTTGGTTAAAAATATGAGTTTAATAGATAACTTTATTGTTAAAAGAATCACTTGATTAGCTAAAGATGGTATTCTATTTGTCGATGAGTCAATAAAATGTAATAATACATTTTCTACATACTTGATATAAAATATTATGTAACCATTCCTGTATTCCAGATCTTTAAAATCATGCAGAACTACTTACAAATGTACCAAAATTTGTCATCTTATAAATATTTAATTTCATTCTTTGGCACCTAAAATATTCAAACATTTTTTATTTTGAATACAGAGTGTAATCCATTACTTTGAGGCAAATCATAGGTCAAAACCATTTTGTTATATATCTTAAAATGTCAGGGTTAATTATATCTCTTTTCTAAGTCTGTCATAATTTTAATCTTCTATTTAGTTCCTTCTACCATTAAAACATGTTATCCTTACCTATGCTTTTATAGAGCTGAGCCATTGATTTCCTTAAAAGAAAGTAAAATTTTGAAAATAAAAGTAAGCATTCATGCTAGATAATAAATCAATCTTTGAGTTATCCTTTTATTATAGTTATTGAAATATCAAAACATGAGCTTATTAAAATTTATAGAAAACTTCTATTCTTGTATATAACAAAATTTTCTACAACTATTTAAAATTCATTTGAGCTTGACAAAGCTACATATATATACCACATGGTGAAAAATTATGAGATGGCAAAATTTTAAAAATAAAACAAAATATTCAGATTTCTGAAAGATGTCTTCAATAATCTAGTACAATATTCTCATTTCATAGGAAAGGGTATAATCCCCATAAAATTCAATATTGACTAAGTTCAATAGCCTAGGAGCAAATAGAAATCAGGATGTTATGTCGAACTGTTTCACTTTTTCTGAGATCTAGTCAAAAGAAGATAAGTAACAAAGGGATGTGCTCTTTGAATAAAGTAGGCTTCATCTAAAGTCGGTAGAGGTTTCATTTTTAAAGGCAGTACCGGTGTGATTCACTTGAAATGAAAGGCTTCAGAAAGGTCATACTGTGTTTCATAATTTTTCCATCATGGCTTGTTATGAGTTAGTGAAAGCAGCCAAGCGTATTTGAAAATGTAATAGGAAACACCATTCTGTGTCTATTAATCAAAGGAAGAGTAGATGATAATAAGAGTATCATTTTCTACCCTACCCTTTTATCAAATCATCACTGCCAGAATATTTGAGATAAATGTCACTTTATAATAAAAGGTAATGGAGAAGGCTCTGGCAACCCACTCCAGTACTCTTGCCTCGAAAATCCCATGAACGGAGGAGCCTGGTGGGCTGCAGTCAGTCCATGGGGTCTCAAAGAGTCAGACACGCCTGAGCGACTTCACTTTCACTTTCATGCATTGGAGAAGGACATGGCAACCCACTCCAGTGTTCTTGCCTGGAGAATCCCAGGGACGGGGGAGCCTGGTGGGCTGCTGTCTGTAGGGTCACACAGAGTCGGACATGACTGACGTGACTTAGAAGCAACAGCAATAAAAGGTAAATACATTTACCTATCACTAGTTGGGCTTCCCTCGTGGCTCAGCGGTAAAAAGTCCGCCTGCCTATACAGGAGACACAGGTTCAATTCCTGAGTTGTAAAGATGCCCTGGAAAATGAAATGGCAACCCACACCAGTGTTCTTGTCTGGGAAATTCCATGGACAGAGGAGCCTCGTGGGTTACAGTCCATGGGATCACAAAAAATCAGACATGACTTAGCAACTAAAACAATAACATTATTAGTTACCTTCATCTGAAAAATTTTTCTAAATAATATAGGTTTCTTTTATATTTAAATGCCATCAAAAGTCAAAAAAACATAAAATAGATTATTTATATTATTATAAACACTATAGGAGTACATTTTATAAATCTGTTTTCATTGAGGGGCCTCATATTCTTCTAATTGACCTGTAGACATTTGAAATGTGGTGACATTCAATATTTTGGTAAGTTAGTTTAGGGTACATGTAAAAAATAAGTTGGTACAATTTTATCTTGATGCCAGACCTTTCCTATTCTTTCAATATATTTTTATTAAGTTCTATTCTGTGTACAGTGATACCTTAGTTGATATAACCAACATAATTTATCAGGATTTTTAAAAAAATTATTTATTTTTGGCTGCCGTGGGTCTTGGTTTTGACTGGCAGGATCTTTAGTTATTGCTGCAGCTTGCAGGCTTCTCTCTAGCTGTGGTGCACACTCAGGCAAGTTCCAAAACACATGGGCTCAGCAGCTGTGGTTTCTGGGTCTAGATGACCAGGGCCACTGTGATCTTAGTTCCCTGATCAGGGGTTGAACCTTCATTCCCTGCATCGGAAAACAGAGTCTCAACCACTGGACCACCAAAGAAGAATTAATTGTTAGGTAGTACCGAAACCAGATTCAAAACAATTGGTTAGTCTCGGGAGCCTAATTTTTGGTTTTGTAGTTGATTGGGGCTATTTATTGACATTAGAAATGAAGAATATGTTGATCATGGGTGATGTCCTTTACTATTCTCAAGTGACTTAGCAGCAGCAGCATGAAGTAATAATGCCTTGAGAGAGCACAGTATTAGTATCTTGGACAAAACTACTTTGAATATTTTAAATTCAATGTTTTATATAAGATATGTAGATAAATAAACCTCTTTAGTATTTTTCTCATGTTTCCTATATTCTCTTGTCAGGAGCTACGGATGGAATTTAAAGAGTATTTCCAATCACCTTTTAAAAGTAGCATCATATATTTTAATTACCCCCAGCCCATCAATCTCTGATCCTCTTCTCTTATTAATACATATATGTATCTGTTTATGATCCATCATCCATTAGAATGTCTGCTCAAAGAAAGCAGACAGTTTCTCTCTCATGTTCACTATTTTATCCCAAGAGTTTTTAGACTTAGAGCATGGAGAAAGGGAATACCTAATGCTTAAATAAAAGTTGCTGGGTGAATAAATGACTGAATGCCAGCCTAGGTTTTAAGTTCCTCCTTGCTCCCTCTTCCAGGGATTGTTTCTATTTTGAGACCTCTTTCCCAGTGACTTACTGAATGCAAACTTTTTGATCACATCCCACAGAAATACCTTTTATATTCCTATATGTTTGTGTATCTATAAAGCAACACAGTCATGAAACAATGCAACCTTACTATCTATAATGAACCCTGATAATTAAATTTCTAAGCTGTTGTATGCCATTTTATTTATTAAAAAAATAATGCTATAGCAGAGGATTTTCAGAGCAGTGAAAATACTTTGTATGATACTATAATAATGAATGTGATATGAACATTGGCAAATACGCAATATTTAATGGCAAATATTCCATGATATATTGCCAAAACCCACAGAATATGCAACACCAAATGTGAACCATGACGTAACCTTTATGTGTACCATATAAGAGTATACCAAGCTCATCAACTGTAGCAAATGTACCTCTCTGGTGGGTAGATCTGCTAATCTGGGAGGCTATGCTTCTGTGGTGGCACAAGGGAAATCTCTGTATCATCCTCTCAATTTTGCTGTGAACCTAAAATTGCTCTTAAAAAAAAAAAAAGAAATGTCAATAAAAAAAAATAATGCTAGTCTTGAAATTTATTTCACAATGCACAAACCCACAGTTTGTAACACTGGTTAGACAGAAATACCAGGAGATGAACCCACATTAATTTCTGAGTATGTAGAAAGAGCACATATATCCCAGTCAGCCTTGGATGGTGTAATCTCGAGTTTAATTTTCCTGAAGTTCGCAGGCTTCTTAGTGCTTCTGGCTCTCTCTATACATGAATATCATATATTGAGATATTCTCATACCCCAGACTTTCAGGAGCTGAAATGCCTGAAAGAGAATGGAAAATGTCTCTTCTAGGTCTCATCCTTGAGCAGCTGAGAATTTTAGGAAATCTGGATTTGGATTCAGTTAAAACAAAGCAAAATATTAAAGTTCTTTCATATAACTACCACCACAACCATACAAACTTAAGAATGACTACTCTTTTTTTTTTTTTTTTTAAGAAACTGAGGCTCAGGAGCTCAAATGACTTAAGGTGACAAACCTAGTGAACAGCAGAGTCTTGGTTCGCTGTTCCTTTTCCAAATATAGTCTCTACCCCTGGGGGCTACAGACATGATTTAGAAGTTCCTGGAATCCACGGGCATTTCCTCTGCTCAGAGTACGGAGGCCCCAAGGCCTGATGTCCCTGGCGCTTTTTGTGGACCATGAAAACAATGCCCCTTCAACTTCTTCCCTTTGCTAGTCTGAACTGGCTCAACCCCACCCAACTTCTAGATCTTTCTACAGTGCAGGGGGCCGGCGGCGGGACATATGCAAACACCCTTTACAATTTACTGTTACACTTCATCACGTGCAACCCTCACACCTGGAACACGCTGTGTTTCACCCTGAGAAATGAACCTGGACTTGGCTAAAGCCACACCTACTGGAGTTCAAGGGCTTCCCCTGTGGTTGGTAAAGAATCCACCTGCAATTCGGGAGACCTAGGTTCATTCGTGGGTTGGGGAGATCTCCTGGAGAAGGGAAAGGCTACCCACTCCAGTATTATGGCCTGGAGAATTCCATGGACTGTATGGTCCAGGGGGTCGCAGAGTCGAATATGACTTGAGTGACTTACCTCACTGGGGTTCAAAGTCAAGATCAGAACCAAGCTCCTTGCTACTGAGTTTTTCTTTTTTTCAGTTAACAAAATCTTGACTGAGCAGAAGCTGGTCTTGGTTCTTGTAAAGGACAACTTTCAAACTGCAGCCCTTCCCCCAGATCCCCTCCCCCGCCCCATCACTAGGCAGGAGCCACGTCTTGGGGGTGGATGAGCCCGTCAGCTCTGGAGAAGTTTGGGGATTCCAGCCTCTCGCCTTGCTCCCGGCCCCCGGCCCCTGGCTCCCCTCGCCCGTCGGGTCTGAAGTCTAGGGCCGAGCCCCGCGCGGTGGGGAAGTCGCGTCCCGGGTCGCCCGGCCGCCCGGCGCGCCGCGGCGGGGAGCCCGAGTGCGCGCAGCCCGGGGCGCCGCCGCCGGGCGGGGTCCGCGGCGTCTCCGCTCGGCGCCCGGCCGCCTGTACTGCAGCTGCCGGCCACCGGAGGGGGCGGACAAACGTCAACCTGTTGTTTGTCCCGTCACCATTGATCAACTCTCCGCGCCACGAGGAAGTGCGGCCGCCCCCCGCGCGGAGAGCGCGGCATGCAGGAAGTTTGCGGAGAGCTCGGCGACTAGCGCGGAGGCCAGGCCAGCGAGCACGGGCGCGCGCCCCGGGAGCCTGTCCCGGCTTTTTCTCGGAGCGACGCTGTCCCGGCTCTCTGATCCCAATGCACCGGCTCATCCTTGTCTACACGCTAGTCTGCGCAAACTTTTGCAGCTACCGGGACACTTCTGCTACCCCGCAGAGCGCATCTATCAAAGCTTTGCGTAACGCCAACCTCAGGCGAGATGGTAAGAGACTCAGTTTTTTTTTAAATTAAATAATCACTTTTTTGGTTGTCATCACTGTGGTTCCTCCACCCCCTGCCTCTTCGGTTTCTTTCCTACGACCCTTGGTGGCGTGTGTGTGGGAGGGGGTGCAGAAGAGGAAGAGGGGTCCGCGCCTGCCTCCATCCCTGAGAGCCCCTTCCTGGGAATGGGACTGAGGCTGTGGAAGGCGGTGTGCGGGAGAGGACCGGAGAGCCCGGTGACTCATCTCCCGGACCCTAGAGAAGTCAGTTCCGTGCCCATTCGTCGCAGCTGGAGAAAGTCGCAGGCTGCGCCTCCCCATGTCGAGGGTCTTAACCTTTTGGAGTTAAAACGGATAGATGGGGCATTTGTGATAGGTGGATGGACTCAAGAGTGGCCTTCTCTGGGTGATTTTATTTTTTAGGTGGGAGGAGAGGGAATGAGGAATGGGAGCTGGAGCATAGGAACAGTTTATTTATATATTATTTATCTTGAGAGGCCAAGTGGGCAGCCTGTTGCCCTGTTCATCCCCACAGTGGCTTTCTCAATGGAGTTCAGCAGGGCTCAGAAACTCAGGATTTGGGAGGAAATGCCTTTTGGAGTTCCATTCATATTCCAGGGGGACCTGACTCCTGCTATTAGTTTTCTTTCACAGAAGTCTTTCCAACTGTTCGCAAGAAGCAAAGCTTCTTCAACAGCCAAATCTTAAGCAAAGTCCCCAAAAGGCTTGTTTTCCTTTTATGGAAGACACCTGGGCCTTTAGAGGCCAGTGATTTTAACTGAGTTTGTTTGCTATCTGGGCCTCCACCAAGATCTGAAGTTAATGTATTCCTCAATTCTCAGCTACTGCTTATGTTGCCAATAATTTGCAGCTGCTTCCACCACCTACCTGAACTGACCCATAGGGTTTTTGTTTTGTTTTGTTTTCCCTCATCAGATATATCTTTCTTTCTGCTTACTTAAAGTTCTGACACATCCCCTGAGGAGCTCATCAAGCTATTCTTAAAGGCTTCACTCTTTGAGCTGGCTTCATTTGACTGCTGGTAAATTTACATTAGCCTTCTTATTATCAGTTTCTCTCTCGGCATATCCCTGGTTTGGATATCACTAAAAAGCTTCTGAGCTTTGAAACAAGCAAACAAAAACTTTGTTATATTTTCTGATGGCAAGTAGACTGTGGATTTCAGTGTGCTGAAGTCATCTGAAGTGGAAGGGGTATAGGGAAGCCACAGAGTCGCCTCGAGGCAGAAGGGCACCCTGTATTATAGTTACCTTATTGTAGTATTTTATGTAAAATATGCTATGCTAGCAGTGCATTTCTGATGAGCCTTCATCTTAAAAAAGCACATTTTTTAAAAAATTAAAATTTTGAAAAGGTTTAGGCTCAAGACTGAACTTTTATAGTTTGGTTTCACTCATTAATGTTTCCACCAGGGACACTCTTCTACTCACTGAGTTTTTAGATTTGTTAATGTTTGCACTTTATGTACCCTTTCAGCTGCATGGAGTAAAACGCCATTTATAATTTGCATGACTTCCTAGCCATAATTTTGTAATCCTTAACTTCCCAAGTATCAGTTACAAGAAGTCAAGGACAGAAAATGAAAAATATGTAACCATTGCCCATTAACCCAAGATTCTGACTAAAACCAAGCCACACAGCTCATGTCTCTTTGTTGTTATTAAAACTCTGTGCATCTATCTAGTCTAGATGAAAAGTGCTAATGCTTTAGTTTATTAAAGTTTGAAAACTACTCTGGATTTATTCCTTCATATTTGAGCTAGAACTGTTGTGTAATCACAGCAGACACACACACACATACACACACATTTTATTAGTTCAGACTGCTCAATACTTTCCTCAGTGTCGATCTCATTTATAAACAAGGCCAGGAAAGGGGGAAAGGTAGTTGGATTAAAAGAAAAATATTGTATGTAGAGTAAAAATAATTAACACTCATAATGGGTGCTTAGTTGGGAGTTTTCAAAAGGAAGCTTATCTTAATGTTATAGACACACATTCTCAGAAAAAAAAAAATAATATTGCCCCAAGGGGATGTAATTGAATCTTAGATGGTGAAAAGAAGTTTTAGATATTACAGCACTTTGTGATTTTCCAAAGGGCCAGATATAGTATATCTGTAGTATTAACAATTCATAGAGAGTATATAGGGAAACATGTCTAAAAAGACTCATTAACGAGTGGAGTGGCATTAATGAAGAAAAGGTTGGGAGACACTTTTGTAGAGCTTTGGTGAGGACTATAATAAAGGGTTTTGATAAAGTCTAGACATCATCTGGGAAATTTTAAAGGCAACAGCTGAGCTGACCGGAGAAGTTAATAACTTATTCAATTAAATCCTTGTTCTGATCTGAGACATTTTAAACTTGCCCTTTCAAAGTTCCCTCGTGGCTCTTTACAGAGGACAGTATTCTCGAGCCGATTCAAACAGGGTGTAAGTTTGGGGAGAACACACATAGAGGATACAATAAGGGGAAAAATGAAGAGAAGCATTTCCAAATATCAATTTAGGGTCCTGAGAATATTTGCCCCTCAGATTACAAATTGTAGGAAATCACAACAAAAGATTAGATGTGGCCCTCGATAGGGGTTTGAAGCCACTATCCAGTGATGGAACTGTCCTTATTCTTGGGTGCCATGATTTTGTCCCTGCTGAGCCTGTCAGCTGCCACCTAATGTTGGGACTAAGAAAGGAACTAAGAGGACAGGCCTCCCCAGTCCTTGGCATGAGGTGTGTTAGATCCTGTCCAGCCTGATACAAAAATCTTGTTTTTTTGATCTCCCTGTACCTAGTAGCTCTAGTAGTTAATAAATGAATTAGAGATAAAGTGTGAAGGTTGGTACATGATAGTCTCCATCTACTCAGTGTAGGAGGCCTCTCTGCTGAAGTACCCTGGCCTCCCAGAACTCTTTATCACTTTATATTCTTGCTCTAAAAGGGGTGTCTGGAGAGCCCTTGCCAGCACGTGCAGAATGGCCAAAGGGGACCCACGGAGGAGGGTGGTTGAGTTTGGTCTCTGTCCCTAGGAGGAAGCTAGGTTCTGCGGCTGGAAAGAATTAAAATGTAATAGTTGGCACTGCTTGATTGAATATCTATGCTTCTTTATATCATATTTGTTATTCTTTCTCAAAATGACTCACTTTTGATACCCATTCCTGATGCACCTCTTGGCACAGGGAAAATCTGCCTTTGGCAATAGCATCCGTATATTCTTAATTTAGTGTCTGTGCAGTTGGTGCTTTTGTTATAATAACTGGCCACAACTGGTGTTTCTCAGTGTGAACCAAGAAGTGTGAAGGTAGCAATTAACTTACAGTTTTGCTTACTTTTAAATCTAACTAGATAGAGCTTCCTGCTTAGACAGTTAAGATTACAGATGTATTCTTCATGTTCTCGACCCTTTTTTGCTTCCAGAAAGTACAGGTGTTGGTGGCAAATGATTCTGAATATAGTTCTGCTTGGTTAATATGCCAGGACTTGAGTTATGTATTGTCTATTATCATTATCTAGTGAGAGGCCTACAATTTTAGCAATTGCGGTCTAAGATTTTTTTTTAAGTAGTCAAGCTTATTTCTTAAATAACATCAGTTTCTATTGTCCTCATTGATGACAGCACATTGGCTTTGATTCAAAGATCAGAGCTTAAAGGAAAGGTGCAAAAACAGGGCAATATAAACAAATTGGACTTTCCAGGTGGCACAGGGGTAAAGACTCCGCCTGCCAATGCAGGAGAAGAAAGAAATGAAGGTTCAGTCTTTGGGCTGGGATAATCCCCTGGAGGAGCCCATGGCAACCCACTCTAGTATTCTTGCTTGGAAAATTCCAAGGACAGAGGAGCCTGGCAGGCTACCATCCATAGAGGAGCAACGAGTCCGACACAACTGAGCACAAGCATGAGAATAAAACCAAATTACTTTTAAAGTGAGAGCTAAGAATTGGATTAGTGATAAATGTGATATTCTTCTGTATTTATATCTTCACTCTATATTAAAAACTCATATAAATTTTACAGAAAATAATGGAGATTACATATTTTAAATGCAACATGACTTTGACTTGCCACCATAGGTCATATTACTTAATAGAAGTTTTTTAAAAAGGTGAGTTTAGCCAGCTATATACAAATTGTTCAGTGAAAGATGTCATAAGGTTGTGAGTTATACTAGTGTGTGCTCATTAAATGACAGTGATTTTGAAATACAGGGTTTTTCCCTTTTAGCAAATGAAAGCAAAATGTTATTGTTTTAGTACAATAGGGTCAAACAGTCAATGTCCCCAGAGTCACTTACATGGAACTCCTGAGTATAAGTGGTCTCAGAGAATCCCATCATTCTGAGGGTCTGGAGGATGTGGACATGTGGACATTTGGACATCTGTCCTTGAGAGCTGAGTCACACTGCCAATCATCTTCCTTCTGGAACTTACTCTTGAGCTGTCTTTGCCGAAAAGATATGATTAGTGTAGAAAGGCATTAGCTGAACATTTTAATAAAATTCTGCCTGTATTAAGATAGGAGCCTAGTCTGAAATTTCTGAATTTACAGTGCCCAGAATCTGGGCGTCACTGAGGTCTCATCACCCTGGAAGCCCCTCTGTAGCTGAGCACACTAGATATTAGATTTTATTAACTGGATCTGAGGTCTCATTAGGGTAATGTAAATCACAAAAGTGACCTGGTTAGTGTTTGACAACATTTTAAGCTATTTCAAACTTCTACATTTCAGAATTTATGCAATTTTATAAAGGAAATTTTTATGTAGCTTTTACGTGAAGGACCATTTCAGCAAAACACTACAAGGGGATTATACATAATAGTAAAAGGAAAGAATCCAAGACAAAATGCTGCAGCAGGAATGTTCTGGCTCCCTGTACAGTATTTTAAGATCAAATGTAAGTCCTAAGTAAAGGAATAAGCCCATGAGACACTGAAATACACAAGTGCGCAGACAGGAAGAAATATTTTCTTCCAAGAATTGTTCAGAGTAAGAGTGAAGCATGCCTTATTTCTTACAAGCATTGGTGATGCATATAGTAATGTATCTTTGCTGTTCACCCAGATATGCTGACATTCACTTTCATTTTGATGGATTAATACTGTGTTTTTTTGTGATTGTGCCATGTGCAGATGGGGAGGTCACAGCACGTGAGCTGTCTTTCTTTATGAAGAGTGATCTTTTACCAAGTTTGGAAGTTTTTCCTTGAACACTTTGTAAAGTGTAAAGACAGTCAGTTTTGGGTGCAGTGCTTTCCCTATAAATATAAGCCAAACATGATCTGAAACCTTGTATCTTAGGACTCTTGGCTTTTTAAATCTAGCGGCCTCCTTTGGACTGAAGGAGCTCAGTGACACAGTGCCTAAATGTGGGATCTGAGAATGGGTTGAATGTGCCATATTAGTTTTGAGCAAGTCATTTCAGATCCAGTGTGGGAAGCTGCTGCTAAGTTCTGCGTTTGGCTGAGACATTTAATAAGCAATACAGCAACAGCCTGCTTTTACAAAATTCACTATTCATCAGCTTCAGCTATGTAAAATGAAACCAAATGAACTAATAAATGTGCAACAAATGCACTTAAAAACCAAATTCATGTTGATGTTTGGTAGAAACAGACACAATTCTGTAAATCAGTTATCCACAAATTAAAATGAAAAGAATCCAAATCTGTATCACAACATGTGTAAATGAGCTCACAAAGTTCCGTGGTGGAAACTTAAATACTCTTTTCCTTTGCTTCCATGCAGCTCTATCTCCCTTCATGTGTGGCTTCCATGTCCACAGCACAGCCAGAGTGTGGTTTAGGAGAGGGAACAGGACTGGCTCAATATACTCACACTGTTGGCATTGAGAAAGGACAGCTAGTAGTTTTCCTGTCTCCTCTTGTTCTTTTTCAGGCTTTGAAAAGCATTCGTAAGGCCTGGGCAGGCACAGCTAGCTTAGGTTTCTGACTGAGTCAGATGATAGTAGTTTCAGCTTGGAATGGACTGAAGGTGTGTGTCCCCTCCAAGTCTGTGTGTTGAAAGCCCGACCCCCAATATGATGATATCCAGAGGTGGAGTCCCTGGGGTTTGATTAAATCATGAGCAGAGTCCTCATGAATGAGATTAGTACCCTTATGAAAGAGATCCCAGATACATCCTTTCCCTTTCTGCCACATGTGGAGGCAGCAGAAAGACATAAAATCTGCTGGACTTCCCAGCCTCTCAAACTGTAAGAAATACATTTCTGTAGTTTTAAGTCACTCAGTCTGTAGAAAATTTTTATAGCATCCCAAATGGTCTTTAACCTATCTCTATATGTCACCAGGGATATACTATATTACAGCCTAGTAAGACTGATGATTTTTAGAGAATATTTTTGAATCATAAAGGAAAGTTTATATTATATGTTTGGTAGGTTTTTCAGGATCATAAACTGGACATGGTATTAGCTTATATATGGATTTCAACTGGAAGATTGAAAACACTCACTATGACAGCTTGTGGAAAAGTACAATTGTAGTCTGGGTAATAATGAACTATTCTTATTCTTTTAGTGATAACTAATAGGTTTGTGTTAAACAAGAAGAAGGTGAACAGGAATTTTTAATCTGCCTTGTGGACTAGACCCTATTGCATTCAGAATTCTTAACAACTTGAATGAAGACACAGAAAGCACATCTATTTGCATATTTTACTAGGAAAAAAGTAGTTTATAGGTTCGCTTAGAAGCAGAATTTGGCTGATTCTTTTCTATAAAGGGCCAGATAGTAAATATTTTAGGCTGTCCTAAAGTCATGAGGTTTCTGTTGCAACTACTCAACACCTCTGCCATTGTGAACAGACATAGGAATTCCATAAATGAATGTGTGTGGCTGTGTTCCAGTAAACGGACAGTGAGCCTGCAATCTATAGTTTCCTGTTAGAATCTACATGCCTCTTAAGTTGAAATGATGGACTAATCCTATAGAAACACAATTCAGGGATAAATGCAAAAATCCAGCTCTTTGGCTGGAAAATAAAAACAACTGCATTATTATGGATTGGAGTAACTTGAATTAACTTCAGTTTATTCTAGATAGATAGAGATATGTCTGTGTCTTTATCTTACTGATTTAGTTGAATGCAACTGATGCTTCAACAAATGATGTAGTTGCTAAGCAACAACAGTGTGAACCTGGTATTAGCGCTAACACCGTGGTGGGATCAGGGAGCAGTAATGCTCTTACAAATCAGACTCTGTCCAGTTGTGCTCGAGGGTGTTGTGCTCTTGTCCTGTGCAGGATTTTGCTTCTTTCTGACTCCTTCAAACCCATGACCTAAACTCAGAATTAACTGCTCTTCTGTATTTAAACTTTCCCTTCTTACGGGCTCTTTCCTGTTAGCCAACACATATGTTTAAGTGTCTTTGCATTTTCCCATAGCATATAAAAGTTGCTTAAATATTTTTGTATAAAAAAGTTTTTTTTTTTTTTCATTTTATCACCATATAAACTTCTTCAGTCTCACCATGCCTCATTGTCTCTACTTCATGTCTCCCTTACTCACTGCAGTTTGAAGTCATCCCTACCCCTCCGGGTGAGGTCACTAGGATCTATAGTCTCCTCTGTGATTGGCAGGTCTCTTCTAGAAATGATTTCTTCCTTTGGTTTCATACTAGCCCCCTTTGCCTTAACTACTCTTAAATGTAAGTTTGAAATAGTGATAGAAATGCAGCCAAAATGAACACAGTACTTAGTTTAGGTTCTTTGGAGAAGCAAGATTTTATTAGAGAAGGTTTTAAAAGTAGATCTTATGTTTTGTCACTGTAACTATTATGAACAGTGAAAGAAGTAAAAGACTAAAATAGGGATTTTATTAATATGAAAAAAGAACATTTAAAATTAAAAAAAATAATTTCATAGTAAAACCTATCAAGCTCTACAGCTGCAGTTTTTTGGAGGCAGATATGCATATATACATGTCATAAGCATAGTATCTTAAGAAGCAAACTACTTCTAACTATAGAAATATGACACTGAATAACCACACAGATGCCTTCCCTAATATCACTGAGAGCTCTTTACCTATTCATGTTTTTTTTGTCTCCTTGGCTGGGTCTTCATCTTCCTGTCTGCTCTTTAAATACTGGTATGTTTTTAAGGCTCTGACCTTCATTTTCCTCACTGTCAGTCTCTAGAGGATCTTAGCTTTTGTTCAAAGTGTCGATTGCTACTTATGTGTGAATGACCTATAAATCTATTCTTACTGCTTCTGCCTCTTTTCTGAGCTCTCAATCTGTCTTTCTACTTTGCTTCTTGAGGTTAGTGAATGGGTAATCCCCCTGGCACCTAAAGTGAATGCCCCAGTTCAGCAGGCCTCAGAATGAAAGGATCCATTGCTTAAAGTATTGGGTTATACAACCAAAAGTGAATTCCTTAACAGTGTCAATCCTTCTGCTGTTTTTCTTCCAGACATATTATGATTGTTTTTGAATGAACTGTTGAGTGACTGTGCTAACCAGGCATTCTATTTTAGATGTGAATTGTACCACTCTACATAACCTTTCCTGACTTCTCCTCTCCTCTCCAGATAGAACTGGCTACTCCTTTATTTCCCCCACATTTCTGTGGTATCTATTTATTTACCTATCTTCCATCTGCTGATGTAAGCATACTCATTGCATTTAATGAAGCTGTGCATCCTCATTGTTTGGTGTGCAGGACTTCTCCTCAACAGATTTGAAGAGTCAGTAAATCAGCCAGTCACTGTCTTCTTTTTACGACTGATCTTTAGGCCACGTGAGCCCTATCAGACTGTGAATGAATGGGAGTAAGGATGTTTAAACTCTGAAAAGTTTATGTTAATTGTCTGGATGGCTGTTTGTATTATTGAATAGGATGGGGACTAGAAGAGGAAGAACAGATGAGGGAAGGTCACGGAAATAGAAAATTGATTTGTGGACATTTTAGGCTTTAGGAGCTTGTTCAGTATTCATGCAGATGAAATCTAGAGGAGTAAGATAAAAGAGAAGCACTTCTTTGCATGAGATGTGAACATAAAGTGATCAGCTCTGTACTGTTATGTCTTCAAAGTGAGTGGTGTTCATGATTGTGGGTACATCATCACCATCACCATCATCATCCGGGCTTCCCTGGTGGCTCAGACAGTAAAGAATCTGCCTGCAGTGCAGGAGACCTGAGTTCAATCCCTGGGTTGGGAAGATCTCCTGGAGAGGGGAATGGCTACCCACTCCAGAATTCTTGCCTGGAGAACTCCATGGACAGAGGAGCCTGGCAGACTACAGTCCATGGAGTCACAGAGAGTCAGACAGACTGAGCAACTAACACTAACTAGCTAATAATAATACCTGATATTCCCAGAGTTCTTATAACATGACAAAGTGCTTTCATAGCCATTATAGACAGTGGTTTGGTATGAAGAATTGGTCATTTCCAAATGACTTTATGGAAAATTTCAATATCACATATTCTTTTAGGCTCCTGCCTTAGATATAAGCGTGACATTAGAGATTAATTTTGGACTAATATCAGTGAAATGTGGAGGATCTTCAACCGTTTCCCTTGCACCCCAGGCCTGCCTTCCCCTACCAAAAAGCCTCACACATACTCTGACTAGAATCAATCATTTTGAGTGTACCTTTCCTTTCCAAAATTAGTATTTGAGCACTTACACAAGAATTTCCCAGTACTTAATAAAAGTTCAAAACAAAGGGTAGAAATAAATTAAGGATCATCAAACAAGTCAAGGATCAGTCAGGATGATTGACTATGGAAAGCTGAGGAAAAATAATGCATCTCTATTCTTTTTAAAGGTTTATCTATAGAGAGAGAGCATGTTCATACTATTTTACTGAGAATTTAACAAGAGAGTTGCTATTAGATAGAATTTTTTAAAAGTACGCATTTCCTGTGAAAGCAAAACATCCATAGATGAAGTTGGAATATGGAATTAAAGAATTTTTTTAGACAGTTGCTAATTAAAAAAAAATGTATGAGAGCCAATTGCAATTTAAAGTGCAGCATGTTTGGAGATTATGTGAATATTCTGGAAAGAGCCACTGTGATTTTATATTGTTTTGATTCAGTTCTTTAGTTTACTACTTTTCACCAAACTCAACTGTAGGAACATAAACATAACTTATTTATTCAACAAATATTTATTGAACAATGACTACATGCAAATCTCTGGATTAACCACTGAGACAGAAACAGTTAAGCCTAAGGCACACTCTCTACTCTGCTAAAACTTATACTTTAGTTGATGAGATAAAATGTGCATGGGAATAAACAAAGGACAAGACAGGGCCATCTGTGTGCTGCCCTCATGTGATGTATTTTTTAAGACTCTGTCCTGTTGAGCGGATTGTGACTCTAAGTCATCTAATATTTAATTCAGAAAAAAATGATCTTGGCTAAGCTGCTCTTGAGCATAGTACTGTTTGAAGACTGAAAGACAAATCCTTTATTTATTATTAACATTACTATTATTATATCAAGGATTTGAGCAGAAAAGTAATTTTAACTGTAGGACTGGGAGTCATGAGTTCTTGATTTTAAATGTTAGGCTAAACATTTTTGAATCATAAAAGTAAATATACAGGGTCACTTGCCGATCCAGTGTGACTTAACTTTTTTTTTTATCAGAGTATCATTGCTTTACAAAGTTGCATTAATTTCTGCTTTACAGTGAAGCAAATCAGCTATATGATGTGTGCATATGTCCCCTTCCTTTTGACCTCCCTCTCAACACAACACCCAGCTAAGCTCCCTGGACTTTGCAGCAGGTTCCCACTAACTGTCTATCTTATGGTGTGTAACTGTCAATCCTAATTTCCCAATTCATCTTACCCTTCCCTACCCACCCCCATGTCCACAAGTCCATTCTCTATGTCTGCATCTCTTTTTCTGTCTTGCAAATAGGTGCACTTGTGTCATTTTTCTAGATTCTACATATATGCGTTAATATACGATATTTGTTGTTCTCTTTCTGACTTACAATAGCCAGCACACGGAAACAACCTAAATGTCCAATGACAGACAAATAGTAAACAAGATGTATACAATGGAATATTGCTCAGCCATAAAAAGGAATGAAATTTAGTCATTTGTAGAGATGCGAATGGACTAGAGTCTGTCATACAGAGTGAAGTCAGAAAAAGAAAAACAGTGTCAACTTAACTTCTCAACATGTGATATGCATTATGATTATTTGACCACTGGATGGCAGCAGAAAAAGGACTGGTTTGTGCATCGTTTTGTTTTTTTTTTTTTTTAAACCCCCTTCCTTGGTTGGGCATGTCAGCTCAACTAAGGAAATTTTATATTTTCCAAATACATTGAAGACGGCAAATTGCAAATCTTGGTAATCTGTCGTTAATGTATAGCTAGACATAGAACAACAGACTGGTTCCAAAAAGGAAAAGGAGTACATCAAGGCTGTATATTGTCACCTTGCTTATTTAACTTATATGCAGAATACATCACGAGAAATGCTGGGCTGAAAGAAGCACAAGCTGGAATCAAGATTGCTGGGAGAAATATCAATAACCTCAGATATGCAGATGACACCACCCTTATGGCAGAAAGTGAAGAGGAACTAAAGAGCCTCTTGATGAAAGTGAAAGAGGAGAGTGAAAAAATTGGCTTAGAGCTCAACATTCAGAAAACTAAGATCATGGCATCTGGTAACATCACTTCATGGCAAATAGATGGGGAAACAGTGGCTGACTTTATTTTTTTGGGCTCCAAAATCACTACAAATGGTGATTGCAGCCATGAAATTAAAAGATGCTTACTCTTTGGAAGGAAAGTTATGACCAACCTAGATAGCATATTGAAAAGCAGAGACATTACTTTGCCAACAAATGTCCATCTAGTCAAGGCTATGGTTTTTCCAGTGGTCATGTATAGATGTGAGAGTTGGACTATAAAGAAAGCTGAGCGCTGAAGAATTGATGCCTTTGAACTGTGGTGTTGGAGAAGCCTCTTGAGAGTCCCTTGGACTGCAAGGAGGTCCAACAAGTCCATCCTAAAGGAGATCAGTCCTGGGTGTCATTGGAAGGACTGATGTTGAAGCTGAAACTCCAATATTTTGGCCACCTGATGCGTAGAGGTGACTCATTGGAAAAGACCCTGATGCTTGGAAGAATTGGGGCCAGGAGGAGAAGGGGATGACAGAGTATGAGATGGTTGGATGGCATCATTGACTCAGTGGCCATGGGTTTGTGTAGACTCCAGGAGTTGGTGATGGACAGGTGCTGCGGTTCATGGGGTCACAAAGAGTCGGACACGACTGAGCAACTGAACTGAACTAATTGGAGTCCATATGAGCTCAATAAATTTTAGGTAAAAATAGAATATGTTGAAAATGTGTGACTATTTTACTTCTTTGTATCCTTTTCACTGGTGGCTCTGTGGTAAAGAATCTGCCTGCCAGTGCAGGAAATGTGGGTTTGATCCTTGGTCTGGGATGATCCCCTGGAGGAGGAAATGGCTGCTCACTCCAGTTTTCTTACCTGGAGAATCCCATGGATAGAGGGGACTGGAAGGCTACAGTCCATGGGGTCACAAAGAGTTGGACATGACTTAGTGACTGAACATCAGCAACCCTTAATCATCCAGTGTGTGTGCATGTATAAAATTCTTGAAAGTCCAATTTAGAAGCATTAGTTGAAAATCATTTTCTGAATTATAGTTGCATGTGCACAGCCACAGGTTGACAAATTTCCTTGGAGCACATGAACAGCTTTGTTGACAACTCAAGACTTGCAATGGACTCCTCATTACTTTTCAGATGAATGAGTTTATCAAAAATGAGTTACTCTGAGGGACAAAAACATTATGATATCAGAAGTGAGAAGTCATCTCTAAATGCTACAGTTTCTTTCTAAGAAGACACATGGCAGAGTGGTGAGCATGTAAAAGTAGAGGAAAAGGAAACCTGCAGCTCTCTGTCTAGATGCAGAACAGTAATCAGTTGCATATAGTCACATTATTGCTACATTAAGGAAATGCTACACTTAATCCAGCTTTAATAAAAATTGCAAAAAACATTGTTGTTTCGTCATTAAGTTGCGTCCAACTCTTTTACCATCCCATAGACAAAGGAGCCTTATAGTCCATGGGTAAGGATTTTCCAGGTAAGAATACTGGAGTGGGTTGCAGTTTCCTTCTCCAGGGGCTCTTCCTGACCCAGGGATTGAAACTGTGTCTCCTGCATTGGCAGGCAGATTCTTTACCACTAAGCTACCAGGGAAGCCCCCAAATTGCAAAGTGGTATAGAAAAATGAACATTTTTAGTGAATGCTTTAGAGCATGTTGGAAAACTGTATTGCAGTCTGTATGAGGCTGAATGATGATCCTCAGGTCCTAATTCTAGCTCATCTAAGTGCTACAGTATGAGGCAAAGACTTTGAAAATGTGATTTTGCTTTGAATCTTGAATGGTGAGTTTATCCTGAATTATCCGGCTGGGCAGTGATACAATCACAAATGTCCTTACAGGGGAGAGATATAGGAAGATTTGACACAGGCAGAAGAGGGGGCAGTGTGACCACAGAAACAGAAATTTCAGTGATGTGGACACAAGCCAAGGACTGCCAACAGCCACCAGAGGCTAGAAGATGCAAGGAAGAGATTCCCTGCTAAAGCATCAGAAGGAGCAAGACCTTGCCAGCACCTTGATTTTGGCTCTCTGAACTGACCTCACACTTCTGGCTTCCAGACTCTAACAGAATGACTGTATGTGTTTTAAGCCAGTAAATCTGTGGGAATTTGTTACAGCAATCACAGGAAACTAATAAAGGGCCTTTGATATGAAAGATGAATGGTTGAACTGCCTATCTGTTGAGTCCAGTTTTCTGTTTATGAAATTTCATTGACCAGTACAGCTGTATTGACAAATGATGAATTTAGATCTCTGCCCTTGAGAATTCTCTCGTAAGACAAGCCTTGCTTCTGCTCTAGTTCTGTATCAGGATATTTAGGAAATTCTCGTTCCAAATCTTACCTATTTTTCAGATAAGATTAAGTCCTGACATGATGGGAAAGCACAATGATCCGGTTTCATCAGATTTTCAATGGTTCTTTAATATTTCCTTTACCCAGATACGTCATTTATGCACTTTTAGCTCATAGTTTACTCATTTGTTTTTGTCACAGACTTTTGTTGTGAGACTGTCATGTGTCACTTTCTGTACTCTGGGGAAAAGTGTTGAAAGTGATGTGATAATAATTACTTTGTTAATTAACTATGTGTTAATTATGTGATAATAGCTACTATCCACAGAGTACTTATTGGTATAGATAGTATGCTGATAATAATACTATATGTGTTAGTGCAGTCACGATATTATATGTTAGGTGATGGGACATAGATCTTTCTAGATGACATATTTGCAAACATTAGGTTGATTAGAAATTTGGAGCTTAGGACAGAATCAGAGAATTCCAGTTGAATACCTGAGCCTAGTTCCCTTAACTCAAATTGAACCCAATTCTTAACACTGTAGACCATCACTGTGCAATAGAAATACAATGCAAATGAATGTTATTTTAAAAATTAGTAACCACAGAAGAAACTAAAAAGCAGAAGTTAATTTGAATAATATGTTGTATTCAATCCAGTTTGTATTCAAATATTGTTATTTCAATGTTTAATAAATATTTTTAAAATACTGAGATTTCTTTTTATATCCTTATTATCATACTGAACCTTCAAATATGATATGCATTTTATGTATACATATAGTGTATCCTATTTCAGACTAGTACATTTCAAATACTCAGTAACCACATGATGCTAGGCATTACTGATTTGAACAGCACAGTTATCTTAAGATCACTTATTTAGACCAATACCAGTCATCATTTTTTTTAACTTAAAAAATATTGAGTTTATGAAAACTGTATCTTCCTCTGTTGCAACATGTTTAAATTGACTATATTAGCTTTTAGGGAGATTAATAACCTAGCATAGGCAAGTTTTATGTGGTTTATATTTTGTTTTCTTATTATGTCAACATTGTTATAGTTGATGTTCCTGGTTATTTTCATGTAATCGCTTTAAAAAAAATTGCAGTCATCTCATAAACGTGCAGTCAACCAGGTTACTCAGTTTATATGCAGGTGGAAAATTTCTGACTTTTGAGAACATCTTTTGCAAATAGCAGCTGGCTCTTCATTTATCTGTCGTGGATGGAAAAATAGCTATGTTTTACCAGCACCGGTTGTCTCTTTCATTTATACCTTAATTTAACTTAGGTAATGACACTATTCTCTTTTATCACTTGACCATTAAAAAAAAAAGTACTCTTTCTGGCTGATCAGTGAAAGATTTATGAAAAAAAATTGCTATGTATGTAGGAGTAGGTTAACCTATTATATATTTGGTTCAGATTTTTATTAAATTGCTGATATCTCCTTGGTTTTAGATGCTTTAGACAGCATACATCTGGTGTATGCCATTTTGAGGAAAATTAAATGTTATGATACAATTGTTTTGTATTTTAAAATCTCAGATCTATCATTTATTTACTTCACGGCCCAGAAGTGAAAGATGATTAATAAAAGTTGTTACAGAAATAAAAGTAATTTCTACTTTTGCTAAGTGATGTATTTTTACCAGTCTTTTGGTTGGCAGTTGGTTGGCATGGCCTTTTAATCTGTTTGTAATTTGGGCAAGCAAAAGTGTTCTACCAAGTAAAATGACTTGTAAAGGTGTCTTGTTTTTCCCTCACTGATTTAGAAACATCTCATTGAATTGTATTCTTGTGAGAAGCGTATAAGCAATGTTGTCATGTAAAACTCTTTTTGCTGTAAAATATATTTCTTTTACTGGATGTCTCAACCTGAGTTTCCCATTTTGACCTCTCATCCCAGGAAGACTTCAGGATGATGTGCCTTGTTTTCAGAACAAACACCCAAGATTGGAAAGGCTGAGTAAGGCTGAGAAGGGCACTGCTTCAGGAGCTCAGAATCTCTTCATCAACCCTTTATGTCAGGACACAGCATGGCTGTTGTTATGGAAAAACTTTTATTCATAAGACACTTTTTGTTTTTAGTGAAGAAGTGGTTTTGAAAACAATGACTTTTTTAGTGTGTCCTTGTGCTTGGTGTTCATTCTTCTCACTTACTTCTACCTGAAATTGTATCATTTGTTTTTACTTGTGTATCTTCTGCCTTCTCCCAAGAATCTAATCTCTGTTAGGATAGACACTTTATCTCTTTTCTTCCCTAGTGTATCCCTGGCTCTTGGAATAGTACCAGCTGCATAGGAGATCCTCAGTAAATACTTGCTGAATGATTGAATGAACATCAGCAGAGTGCAGTTCAGATGAAGCTCAGTCTTGAAGCAAGAGCATGGTGTCTGTGGGTAGCAGTGTTGGGCTGATGATGAAGCTAATAAAGCTTAAACTTCAGAGTCCTTCCCTTACTACGACCCTTCCAAGGGCTTAGTTACATGGTCTAGTCTTAATTTAAAACAGTCTGGCCAACTAATGAGCACAGTTATTGCAGTTCTTTCGTATTACTTACCTTGTATGCATTTCTGCTTACACACACACACACACATATGCATATATATACACTTATACACACACACATCACTGGTCTGTTGTTCAGCAGTACCCCGTTACCTATTATTTTTCTTTCCATGGTTTCAGTTGCACATAGTCAACTGCAGTGAGAACATATTATTAAAGGGAAAATTTAAAAACACACACAAGTTTTGAATTGTGTGCATTTTGAGTAGCATGATGATATCTCACACTATCCTATCCCACTGGAGTCCATTGACAGAGTGAATCATCTTTTTGCCCAACATGCCCTACCCATTAGTCACTTAGTAGCTATCATAGGTTATGTTGAGATATCACAGTGCTGTGTTCAAGTCACCCTTATTTTACTCAACAATGGCCCCAAAGCCCAAGAATAGTGATGCTGGCAATTCAGATATGCCAGAGCACCCCTGAAGTACTTCCTATAAGTGAAAAGGTGAAATTTCTCAACTTAAAAAAAATCAAATCATATGCTGAAGTTGGTAAGATCTATGGTAAGGACAAATCTATGAACTTGTAAAGACGGAAAATGAAATTTTGCTGGTTTTACTGTTGTCTCTCAAACTGTAAACGTTAAGGCCAAAGAACATGATAAGTGCTTAGTTAAGATGGAAAAGACATTCTATGTGTACAGTAAGCTATCAAGAGAGAGTGAGAGAGAGACCACATTCATATAATCTTTATTATAGTATATTTCTGTAGTTTTTCTATTTTATCATCCGTTATTGTTGTTAATCTCTTGAAAAGAAAGTAAAAGTGAAAGTCGCTCAGTCGTGTCCGACTCTTTGAGACCCCCATGGATTGCATAGTTCATGGAATTCTCCAGGCCAGAATACTGGAGGGGGAGCCTTTCCTTCTCCAGGGGATCTTCCCAACCCAGTCAGATCTCCCGCATTGCGGGCAGGTTCTTTACCAGCTGAGCCATAAGGGAAGCCCAAGAATACTGGAGTGGGTAGCCTATCCCTTCTCCAGCGGATCTTCCTGATACTTGATTTATAAATTAACTGTTATAAGCATGTATATATGGGCAAAATAGAGTATATATAGAATTCTGTGCTGTTTGTGGCTTCAGGCATCCACTAAGTGTCTCAAACTATATCCCCCATCAGTAACAAGGGGCTACCTTTTGTTCCCAGACATTTGTCTTCCAGTTGTACACATTAATATAATTACATAATTTAAATATTGTGTGACACAACAAGAGAGTTTTGTTTCAAAAATATTTAATTAAATACTTTTTCCAAACTTTAATGGTGAGTTCCTAAAAAAATATGTTGTTGAGTTAGGTGTGAGTGAGACAATAGAACTGTTCTATAAAGTGAAAATAAAATAAATCAAAGAAGCCTGAAGGACTCCCATGTATGTTATTTCATAGGTATCTTTGTTTTTTCTTGTTTTTACTTTCAGGAAAGAAAAATTAGAAATAATGGAGAAGTTATGGACATAGTTTGTGCAATGATAAAAGAAAAGATCTTGATAGTTCATCAGAACTTGGTCACTAGAATGCATATTTTTATGTTTTAAGATTATATATATTATATTATATATATATATATTATATATATATATATATTATCATGTTGGCTTTGCCATACACTGACATGAATCCGCCATGGGTATACATGTGTTCCCCTTCCAGAACCCCCCTCCCACCTCCCTCCTGATCCCATCCCTCGGGTCATCCTGGTGCACCAGCCCCAAGCACCCTGTATCATGCATCAAACCTGGGCTGGTGATTCATTTCACATATGATAATTTACATGTTTCAGTGTCATTCTCCCATATCATCCCACCCTTGCCCTCTCCCATAGAGTCCAAAAGACTGTTCTATACATCTACATCTCTTTTGCTGTCTCCCATACAGGGTTATCATTACCATGAAACTCCCCGTTTTAACTGGTGTTTTAAATTGATCATCCAGTGCTGTTTCAGCTGTGTTGATAAGAGGGTTCCCAATGTGCATATAGAAAAATAAAGTCTTAAATGGTCACATATATTGTACAATAATACATCCAATTTATCCCAACAGAGGTTAATTAAATTAAAGTAAATATAGCCTGATGAGAGGCTGTAGGGACTAATGATTAAAGATAGAAAGACCTAGGCTGGACTCCTGCCCCTATTGCTTGCCTGCTATGTATTCTTGAGAAATTGCTCAACCCCTCTCAGACTTCAGATGTCGAAAGCAAGAAATAGACAAACAAAAACCAAGAGGAAAACCTCTATGAATACAAAGATTAGTTACTGGGTGTAGGGCTGTTAGCACAATGTTAAAAATAACAATACTCAATAAACAATCTGCCTATAATGCAGAAGATCCAGGTTGGATCCCTGGGTCAGGAAGATCCCCTGGAGGAAGGCATGGGAACCCACTCCAGTGTTCTTGCCTGGAGCATCCCCATGGACAGAAGAGTATGGGGGGCTAAAGTCCGTAGAGTTGTAAAGAATCAGACATGATTGAAGTGACTTGGCACAAACAAGGGTATTTACATGTCTGCTTTAGGTTGTTGATCAGGGTTTGTTCACAGTTTAACATTTTTTCAGAGTATACCTAAAATAATCAAAGTTATTCCTTACTACAAGTAGTAGTAATGGGTATTTTTGCGGTATGCTTATATAATGAGTTCACAGGCTCACTGAATTTTAGTGCTGGGAGCCTTCTATGAGGTGGGCTAGGCCATCTCCTTGCGATGTGGTTGATGGAACTCAGCACATAGAGAAGTGTAGTGACTTGCCTGAAGTCACCCAGTGCATCAGATTCAAGTACGTGTTTTCCAGCCTCTAGTCTGTTTCTCTTTCCACAGTAACACACATACCTTATCTCTATTGCTAGATATGACAACTACCAGTCTCAGTGATAAGAGTGAAAGAAAGTGGTCTCACCAACCTCTTGGTAATTTTATCGATACTATCTATACTATCGATACTATCTACCTTTCCTCTCAACATTGTGTTCAATTTGGGCTTTGTTCTAGCAAATATGATGCCTATAATTTTTTTTTCATTTTAGCATTTTGAACTAAAATAGTGTTAAGAATTGAGAATTTATGATTCTTCCTTTTTTTCCTTCTTTTAAAAAATTTTATCTATGATCTTAATTTTCAGTGTTCAGCCTTCTGAATTATTTTTGAGTCAAAGAGCAAGATAGTAGATCAAGGCAATTTTCAGGAGAGATTTGATTTTTTAGTAATATGCTTTGTGTATATAAAACATGAATTTAAATAAAATTGAAGGTCAGGATGATACCCATTTCTGAGTTGCAAAGCTTTCTATAACGTCCAAAAGCAATGTATACAAACTCTGTTTAAGAGAGAGGACAGAAACTTAAGCTGCCTTAAATAATCTTTCTTTTTTTAAAAAATTGCTACATTATATCCAACTCTTTTGTGAGTCCTTGGACTGTAGCCCCTGGGATCCTCTGTCAGTGGGATTTCCATGGCAAGAATACTGGAGGGTACTGGGTTTAAAAAGTAAACAAATCAGTTTTATAATGAAACCAAGGAAAAAAGAGTAAATCTTTTCCTGGAGTTTAAGCAGCCCTTTGGAAGTGAGTTTTGCTTGATTTTTCAGTCATTTACTGAGCATCTTCTGTGTGCCAAGGTGCCGCTGTGTGCTAGAAGTGTGGTAGTGCAAGAGACACGATTCTCCACCACAGGAGTGCATTGGGGGGCAGCTCTCAAAGCCCGCAGATTGTGGGCAGCAGAGTTTCTTGAACTGAACAGAGCACTGAGGAAGGGCCTCCAACCAGAACCAGTGCAAGGCTTCTTCCCCAGAGTGCTTTGAGTTGCCTTAAATGGAAATAACGCTTCCAAGGATGGAAATATGTAGGTGAAACCAAATCTTTGAAGTCCAAACAGCAACCAGACTTTGTATTTTCTAAGAGGCCAGTATCAAATAAAATCCATGAAGGACAAGGTATCTGCTTTATAAGCATTAACTCAAGTTCCTTTTCTAATTCATGTTTTCTCTTCCCCCAATGTGTTCAGAAAAGTGATAGGCCTGACATAGATATTTGTTCTAGTATAAACCTTGTTATCTAATTAATGAGTTTCTTTTTTTTGTTTGTTTTTCTTTTTCTTTTTTTATTGTTTTTGCCATACAATGTCATGTTATCACCATGTTTCATTTTCCCCCCCCCCCGAACCCCCCCCCCCCCCCCCCCCCCCCCCCCCGGGGGGATCTCGCTGCACCAGCCCCCAGCATCAATCCTGGGCTGGCGATTGATTAGACATATGATAATTAACTTGTTTCAATGCCCTTCTCCCATATCATCCCACCCTTACCCTCATCCACAGAGTCCACGAGTCTATTCTATACATCTGTGTTCCTTTTGCTGTCTTGCATGTTGGGTTCTCGTTACCGTCTTTCTAAATTCCATATATATGTGTTAATATACTATATTGTTGTTTTTGCTTTTGGCTTACTTCACTCTGGATAATGGGCTCCAGTTTCGTCCATCTGAGTAGAACTGCTTCAAATGAATTTTTTTTTAATGCTGAGTAATATTCCATTGTGTATATGTACCACAGCTTTCTTATCCATTCGTCAGTCGATGGGCATCTAGGTTGCTTCCATGTCCTGGCTATTGTAAACAATGCAGCAATGAACATTGGGGTACACGTGGCTCTTTCAAATCTGGTTTCCTCGGTGTATATGCCCAGCAGTGGAATTGCTGGGTCATATGGCAGGTCTATTTGCAGTTTTTTTAAGGAACCTCCACACTGTTTTCCATAGTGGCTGTACTAGTT